>LPNX010309997.1:190738-230910 GCA_001517045.1 Pseudotsuga menziesii | reverse complement strand
TAGTCACCAGCATGATAGGACACACCTACTATCATCTGTGAAATGGCACAGCACTTACAGTCACCAGCATGATAGGACACACCTACTATCATCTGTGACTAAGCTGAGCACTTACATCCATCCAGGCGGGAACACATCCTGCTCACAATGATGGAAGGGCATGCACTCATATCTGATCATGAGGGGAACACATCCCAGCAATCATATCAAAATGGCCCCGAGTCCTCCTCGACTGAGCTACCTGGTAACTGACCAGGCGCTTCCATTCTCCTAGAGAATGGAAGTTTCCCTTACATCCAACCTACTCGTCGGAATGGCCAACACTTACATCTGACATGGAAGGAACTTAATCCTTTATCCATGAACAGAATGGTTCAGCCCTTACATCTGATCAAGTGGGAACACATCTCTCTATCACATCAGAATGGCTACTCAGTCCTACACTGAGTGTTCCTGGTAACTGACCAGGTGCCTCCATTCCTAGAATGGCAATTGCTCTTACATCTGTCCTGCTCGACAGAATGGCTAGCACTCATATCTGACATAGAAGGGAGCAACCCTACCACCATGACAGAATGGCTCAGCCCTTGTATCTGACCTACTCGTCAGAATGGCTATGGATCTCAGCACTCATATCTGACATGGAAGGAACCAATCCTCTCACCATGACAGAATGGCTCAGCCCTTACATCTGACCATGGAAGGAACCAATCCTCTCACCATGTCAGAATGGCTATGGGTCTCATCACTTTCTCTGGGAGGAAGCCTCGATTTGGAGAACACCAAGTCTCTCTCTGAAGTACTTGAACTTCAGCCTAGCCAATGTCTTTGTCAATACATCAGCTATATGTTCCTCCGTCGCAACATACAGGAACTTCACTACTCCTCTCTACACCATATCCCTGATATAGTGATACTTGATCTCGATATGCTACGACCTGTCATGAAACACTGGATTCTCTGACAACTTCACGCAACTCTGGTTGTCACAATGTATACAAGTAGCATCTAACTGGAGATCAAATATATCAGACAGTAGCTTTCGCAGCCATACTACCTCATAACTAGCTGAACAAGCTGCGACATACTCTGCTTCAGCTGTACTTAGTGCCACATAGGATTGCTTCCTGCTAAACCAAGAGATCACACCTGATCCCATACTGAAGCAACATCCTGAAGTACTCTTCTGTCGAAGGCACTACCTACCCAATCTGAATCAACATAACCCTCTAGGTTAATCTTTTGATTCACATCGTACTTGAGCCCATAATCAACTGTACCCCTGCATGCTTTGCAATCATCAGGTGAACATGTTCACAGCAAAGCAAATATCTGGTCTTAGGTACACCAAGGACCCAATCATCTGATGATACATCGTAGCATCAACCGTCTCTGATGAAGCAACACTTAATAGCTTCATGTTCGATGCCATAGGTGTGGTCATGTAGTCCATCATCCTGAACCTCTTCAGGATCTCTACTGCATACTTCCCTTGTCCAAGGAAGATTCCATCTGTACTCTGCCACACCTCCATACCTAGAATAGTAGTGCATCGACACATAACAGGAGCATCACTAGTCTTCCGTCTTCAACCTTGAAGCAAAGGTTGGAATCCACTTTACTCTCAGTAAAGCCTAGAGTCATCAGTAATCTTCCCATCCTGTCATGCCATGTCGAACCTCAATATATTCTGTAGTCACTCCCTCTGAAGCATCATACTCCCTCTGTCTTCTATGCTCTATGCACTGAAAACATTCTGTACCGGAGTGACAAGTAGCTTCCTATGCTACTAATATTCGATGTGACCGTCTAGTGTATAGACTTGCATCTTCAACCTTGTTTCAAAGGTTAATATCTTCATCAAGCTCATCATGTATGTGATTAAGCTCTTACTGGCTGCAAATGTTTCTTCGTAGTCTAGGCCTTCTTTCCGTGAGAAGCCTCGTGCTACGAATATTGCTTTGTATCCCACGATGTTTCCATCTACTGCATGATGGAACTATGAACTTTTCTTCAGGTCTCGATACTGCGCTCTGACATCATTCTTCTTGAATTGGTCTTCCCTTCCTTCTTGGTGGCTGGAAGGTTCTGCATTAATGATGTCATTGCACTCATCATATTATTCTTCATTTTGAAATGTCGTCACTTGCTCTTTGGAAAAAGTCTTCATTCTTCTTTGCTTGTAGGCGATTATGTATGCGGTCTTTCCTACAAGTCAAATGCATTTGTATGGTTAGAACATTTCATAAGGAATATTCATACTGGAAAGTTACTATGCATAAGTATATGATCATGCAACTAATTTAGCCAATACAACATTCATCCATATCTCACTGAAACTTTCTAGATACCTTCCATCTCTACCAGGACAACATTGAGATTGTGCACTAATCCAATATGTCAGCAAAGAGTTTTCATTCTAGATAAGTAGCAATGGAGAATTTGTATAGCACCATGAGCTACTTACCCATCACATGCATATTAGTAGTATACTGTCATTAATGCAAACATCCTATCATGCATAATACAATAACTGAATATAAACAAATGCATAACAAAACAATATCATGAAATGACAATTGAATACTTATCTTTATTTGTTTCGTGGGTATACTCCTTCTTGAGCCTTCAGCTTCATCGTCTTCTTCATTCATGATAGCATCACGGATCATGGGTGCTTCTGCTTCTGCTTCTTTAGGTTCTTCAGTAGGTCTCTTTCTGGATTTGTTGTAAGCTGTGTCTTCATCAAATGTTACATCCCTACCGACGTCAATCTTCTTGTATCCTGGAAAGTAGATTCTGTAAGCCTTCGAGCTTTCAGAGTAACCCACAAATATGCCCTTCTTTCCTAAAGGATCTAGTTTTGTTTTCTTCTCTTTTGGAATATGTATGTACACGGGACAACTGAATATTCTGAGATGGATGACTTCTGGTTTCTTGCCGGAGAAGACTTCTTCAGGAGTCTTGTTCTCGAGTACTCTATGTGGAGTACGGTTCTGTACATACACTGCTGTTCTAGCAGCTTCAGCCCAAAGATGCATAGGTAGATCTTGATCATGAAGCATAGCTCTTGCAACTTCCATGATAGTTCTGTTCTTCCGTTCTGCAACCCCATTCTGTTGTGGATTATAAGGAGTTGACAACTCCCTCTTAATCCCTGCTTCTTTGCATAGCTCTTTGAATTCATTCGAAGTGAATTCTCCACCATTATCTGATCGAATGGTCTTGATCTTATTTTTAGTATGGTTCTCGATCAAGAATTCCTTGAACTTGCTGAACACTTCATCTTTGTTTTTCATAAAGTAAATCCATGTCTTTCTAGAAAAATCATCAATAAAAGAAACATAGTATGCATACCCGCTTAGTGAGTTTGATGACATTGGACCGCATACATCAGAGTGGATGATTTCTAGAATGCCTTTGGCTTTGCTTTCACTGCTAGGAAATGTCTTCTTTGTATTCTTCCCTTTCGCACATCCTTTGCAAACTCCATCATGCTTTTCTTGGAATTCTGGAAGTCCTTCAACAGCTTTGCTTGCAATAGGTAGTGCTCTGTAGTGCACATGTGCAAGCCTTCTATGCCAAAGCTCATTTGGCTCTACTATGTCATGGATCAAGGCTTGTTCTATATAGCCCTTCAATTTGTACAAGCCTCCTTCTTGTTCTCCAATCACTACCGCATCATCGATAGTCTTTCCTTTTGGCCACATGATGACTTGACCATCTATGAATGCGACCCGCATTCCTTTTGCATCAATGTTGAAATGGAGAGAAGGTTCTTCTTGAATCCTGGAACAAACAATACTTCTTTCATTGTTAGAGACTTACCAGAGTCTACCTTGTATGAAGATTCCCCACTACCTTTTATTGGATATTGGTAGTCATCTCCTAGTTTCACCTTGTGAGGTGATTCATGTTCTGAGAGTCTTACAAAGGATTCCTTGAATCCTGCCATATGTTTGGAAGCCCCACTGTCTATAAGCCAATCATCACTTCCATGAGTAATGTTATATGTGAGAGCTGATATCAGAACATATTCATCCTTGCTTGAAGAATCTTCTCTTTCATGTCTGGATCTCTTTTGGATGGTTCATCATCCTCTGCAGCATGAGCATGATGTCTTCTTTGGCCTTGACCAAGTCCTTGTGAAAGGCTTCTAACCCCGTCTCCCTCTGAAACTAGAACCGCCATACTCATGTAGGTGTCTAATCCATTTTCTTCAGAGAGATCAAATACTTCTATGCTTGGAAGTTGTCAAATTCCCCAAGCGTGTCACCAAGCTGATGTGATATATCATATTGAAATGAGAACCTCAAATGGAAATAGCAAAGGATTAGATCTTACCGATTTGAGGTGTCCGTCTTTGTCCCGGAGTTCGCTGATCTAGGGTTTGTCACAGGAACCCTAATTTTCAAAACTTGGAATCTTTCAGATTTGATTAGTCAAACAGATAGATCTCTTCAAATGGAGCTGTCCAATATACTCCTTTTCTGAAAATAGTGGAGGGAATCTCCCGGAACAGGAAGCCCTAATTTTCCAATTTCTTCTGCAGAAATGCCTGTTACTATTTTTGTGATATCTCCAAAATTAATACTCTTCTATATCTGAAATTTCGCACTAAGGTAACCTCGCATGTCCCTGATCCAAAACCATAGGTTTCATCAGAATTGGTTTCACCATTTGGGATTTATGATCCTTTTCTCAAGGTGATCTGTTACAGGACTGTTCAGAACAGCGAAGTTGTACAACATGCCACGTGTCACTGGTTCATCTTCTAAGTCTGATATTTGGACCACCAAAATTAAATTCTGTGCCCTTTCTGGAACATCTTTAGGAATTCCATTTGGACCTCTGTAGCTCAAGATATTGTAGATCTCCCCAGATGTCATGTTTAGGGATGAATTCTGGAAGAGGCTGGAACCCTAACTTGGAGAGATCATATCTCTTGGAGTACACCGAATCGGAGTCTGATTTTTGGACACAGGATTCATCAGGATTTTATATTTAGCTCCTGCAATTTTTAGCTTCTGATACTTCACCAATCTCATAATATAGCGACTGTACCAAAACTTAGCATTTTTAGTATTTAGGGTTTCTCCTAGCTCAGGGTCAAACTAGGGTTTGACTTTCCTGGAGTTTCACCCAACCAAATTTCTTGATCCAGGTCTCTAAACTTCGGTTTTGGTGAGGAGAACAATCCTATGCTGGTCTCACTCAAAAATTCATCTTCTGTAGAAAGCCCTAATTTCCACATCAAAACTGAAAATGCTTGAAATTGAATTCCGCATCGACAGAAAGATGCACCCTTCAATGGAGAGTCATCCTAGCATACTTTTGCTGAAAATATGTGGAGGAAGATACACAAAATAGGAATCCCTAGTTCCTGTAGCTGCACAATGTCTTCTTCTCAGGTTAGCTCTGCTACCATGTTAGTTTTTCATCACATTAAGCTAGCATTATGATCTTAGGATCTTTTCACTGAGAGAATAACAAGCACAGCAATAAAACATAAGCACATCACAAGGGAAAAGAGACACAAAGAGATTTTCCTCGGGGAAAACATAAAGGAGAAAACCCTGCAACTTCCTCTAAGATAGAATCAGCACCAAAACAGTAAGAGATCTCCCAACAGCAGTGACCTTCTAGTCCCAGTATATTTCCTCCTCCACAAGTGCGCATCACTTAAGAGAGTGAATGATGTGTGTAATAAATAGAGAGTCTCACTCTCTATTTATATTCTTCCATTCACTTGAATTTCCATTTCACACGTAGGCTTGACCTAACAAAAACTACTCGAGCCTACACCTTAATTAGTGTATAATAACTCAAGTTCCCCGAAACTGTGGGGACTTACCTAATGACTTGACATGACTTGTTTACATTATTAATCCTCTCGATCGGAACATCGGGGCATGACCACATGACTCAAATACATAATAGAAACATCCTGGAATAAACATCGGGTTACAATATATAAGATACATAGAAGAATACATTCCAAAGTTACATATACATCAACAACTTTAGCGTTGTTCCACCAAATTTGCCGCTACATTTAGCGTTGTTCCGCCAGAATCTTCGCTAAAACCTTCGCCAAATTCTCTGCTAAAATAATCTGTGACTTTGCCAAATTTCTACTAAAGAGCTGCGAATCCGCCAAATTTTCTGCTAAATCCTCCACTAAGTGACTCTACCAATTTGTGTTAAACTCTCTATTTCTTCTAGCTGCAGCTGTGCGAATGGTAAAATGAAGGAACGAGTGAATGAGTTTTTTTCAAGTTGGATGCTACATAGGTATTGGGTCGCATGAGGACATGCAACAAGTTCAGTTTGGGGGAGTTGTTGGGCCCTAGAATTGTCCATTTTTCCATCACTTACTGACATATCTTTCATCCATTTTTTACCATTATTTCTCATTTATCATTCCATTTTTCATTCATTTGTTGCAGCTGTGCATTGAACAACTGCTACTTCCATTAATGTTTTAAGTGGTTAATAGTGCTTATTTTCCTTTATATTTGACGAATTAAAAGACTATTATACATAATTTTATTAATGATGGTTTGTGGAGTGAGTTGTCATGTACAGGACGCTCATAGCCAGCTGTTACAGCTTTAACAAAAAACGCATGCCACATAAGAACACCTTGATTTACGTCTTGATTTACGGGCATATGAAAATGAATCTCAAAAATCCAAGACATGGGTTTTGTGATTAACATCCTCATTTACCTTAATCGCGAGGAAATCACCAAACAAATCTATTGTTTGCGATATGCATGTGGTTCTTCGAGAGTGTATTTTCCAGATTTGGTGTTGCGGCTGGTTCCAAAGTTGCCAGCAGTTATGGCAATGTTTCAGCTGTTACAGATCACAAGCTGGGGGTTTATTTATTTATTTCCATGAGATAATTTTATATATAAATATGTAATCAATCACATTGAGAGGGGATTAATATTAAGCATGATAGATTAGGCAGGATAGGAGATGGATGATAGGAGATGTAAGATAGGAGATAACCCAATGTTATGATGTAGGATTTGATCCAGATCTGTTGTAATTCTTCCATTATGATAATAAATGCTGGCAGTTTCTTAATTCTGGATTTGTATACTTTTATTGTGGAGATCTATCTCTACTCAGTGGAGGAAGGGCCCTCTTCCCTGAGCAGATGCTGATAGCGTTAATTGTAAGTGTGTTATTGTTTAGATCTGCTTATTATTTTGTTCATACTTTCATTCATTAAGCTTATCATAGTTGTACGCTTTCATTCATCAGATCTGTCATAATCATTGTGTTGATAATTCATTTGGTAGATCGTTGGCCAACATAACAATTCTTCTAGATGTACGTAATTAGATCTTGTTTATTTTGTTGAAGTATGATTAGATTTACAGTGTGATTTCATGAATAGGTTTGGGTTTGATTTATTTTCAAGCAAGTGTGACCTAGTTACAAATAGTTTCGACTGCATACCAATAGATCAACAATGGCAGGTAGAAATTGCGCTTGCATATATCTTGCACGATAAATTTGAAATAAAAGACTTTTTGGGGTTGACAATAAATCTTGTACGCTCTATATGTTGGTAATAATATACTTGCATATTGGGTGCCCAACACCTGTGTCACACAATTAGTAGTTAATTGAATATATGTGTGTTGTGCGCTACAGTTCGAAAAAAATGACTCCATCCTCACGACTTGGTCAAGCTCCTTCACCGTGCGCCAAGGGACTACAATCCCTCGGCAATCATGGAGACATGGTTCCAACGGTTACCCATCGAAGAGATATCTTGGGTGAGACTGTGCCTGCTCTAAGGGAATTGCCGATGGGGCTTGCTCTGTCAGGTTGGCATCTCAGGTGTTTGTTGGGTTGATGGGCTGTGCAGAACCTGGGTTGCGCGATTTAGGAAAAGTGGCAAACACACTCTTATGATTTTTTCTGATCCAGCATTTTATTTGGTGCCAATGGTGTTTTCACCCATGGAGCATTAATTACTTTTCTCCTACTTTACTTATTTAAGCCATTGGAGGGTTGGATTACAGTTGTTTATTTCCCACTTGAGATTGTATTTTTTCATTGCACGGAGCTATCAACTATGGTTTGGATCTAGCCAGCCGTGCAGATTTTGTGATCGCTCCATCTTGTCTGCGTTCTCCAAGTAGGATCTTAAATTTAACCAGCAGTTAATTTTGACTTTTTTTCAGGGGATTGTTCTAGCTTAGTGGTTTATGGTTTTGTTCCCTTAGCAAGTATTTATCCCCTTGGATAATAGAGATTTACCTTTCCATCTTAGGCTCTCCCAAGCAACATTTCTTGTTTTCTTCACCCTTGGCTTGCAAGGTCATCGAGTTCCCCAACCTGCCTTGCACCATTTGTCACCATGGGGGGTTTCTTGTCAGTGCCTTTCAACAAAAGGGTTGTGGAAGATGAGTGTTTCTCTGTCTATACCACTCCCTTTTCTTTTCATTAGTGTGTGAGCAGAGCAGTCATCATTACTGGGCAGGGTGGAATTTTTCAGGTCTAGAGAGGATCTTGGAGCTTACCGCGTTTGATTTCGAACTGCAGGAGGGTTTTTTTTCCTTTTAAACCAATAAAACCCTGGTTATCCAGTTGAGAGTTTGGTAGGGTGTTCTTATAGTCTTTGATGACTCCTTCTTGTCCAATCAAGTGTGTTGGAAATTGTATTGCTTAGGGATTTGTTTTGAGCTAGGGTTTACTTGCTCGCAAGCTGTGTAGGGAAATCTTATAAAGAATCCTTAGGCCTATTTCTCAGCTCTCGCTATAACATTACTTTGTCCAGTTGAAATGTTTTAAGATGACATGGTAAAGCTTTTTCTTAGATACGAATCCATGTTGTTTCTGGTTATTTGCAATCGCAGAGTTATTAGTTATATTTATGTGCATTAAAATGAATCTAAGACATTGTTCTATGGTTTTGACATCCCCAATTGTTATATAGTACCATGCCTAAAAAAGGGAAAAAGAAGGTCCAAGCTACAGAGGATGATCCAGAAGTTGAGGTCATAACAAAGGTAGAAATCATATACGAAAATACTAATGCTTTCACTAGCATTGAGCTAGAGTTCTATTGAGGCCTGGAAGTTTGCAGGAAACAACAGCAAGGGATTCTCCCCAATCAACGTTCCCAACTAGCCTATGACTGTTTGGTATAGGGAATCCATACGGTTTTTGGTCCGGCTACCGTAGGTCAAGTAACAAAACAAAAGGTCTTACCAGTTGCGGCCCGGTCCACCGTGTATTTTGTATTTTTGACTTAATGTATGAGATGCAAGTGCCTAATTAACAATGTAGGGTGATAAGGATGCAGGGAGCAGTCACAACATGATGCGCAGGTTCTTACCTCTCATCTTAGCACTCACAAGCATCTAAATCACATATGCAAGAATGAAGTAAACTAACTATCTATCTATCTATCTATCTATCCACGGGGAGCCAAATTGTAACTTATTTATGAGTAACGTGTATTGTGCATGCATTATAAAGAGAAATAATAGGTAGTTGATGTTTCTTCCTATAACACATGAACGATTAAAGATATTTCAACAATTAGATAGCCAATTGTTTTATGAACATCATACATTACTCATGGTGGTAATTCCACAAAATAAACCAGAAATCATTTAAACAAGAACATAGGTTCTAAGAGTTAGAACGATCTCACGGTTAATGGACAAAAAGATGGAAAAACAAAATAGTTCATCTTTCAGCCATCCACAGCATAACATTTGAAAGTCCCACCAATATTTCTCCAACAAGCAAACAATAACTCTTTATTGCAAAAAAAAGTAGTTCTTCTTACAATATTGCTTTACATGTCCAACTAGGAAAAAGCCCCTTTTTCCCTCTAAGTCTTTTATATTTATACAAAAGGGTGAGGCTGTTGGGATGCCCAACAATGACCCTTGGGCTTCCCAACTTTTCGCCTCCCAATTTTTTTTCTCAAATATCTACAAAATCGTTACATATCACAAAAAGTGACCAATCCTTTATGAGGAGGGTCCCACTTGGGCATCCAGAAATTTCTCCATGCCAAAGCTTCAGAGGCAATTCCCTCAAATGCACAAGGCTCCAAAAACTGAATGTTGATCTCAAACTTCACAGCCTGGTTCTTTATAGCCTCAATTCTAGTTGTGCTCAACCGAAGCTGATCCTCCAAAAGATGCACACTGATGGCTGAATGATCTACTTTGCTCCTTAAGATCTGATCATCCAGGGCTTTAATATGTTGTACTTTCACTTCCTCCTCTTGATATCTCTTCTGCAACAGTTCCACAAATGAGTTGTGGTCCGAGAAAACATCAATCCTCTGCTCGGCCTCTATTTGGCACTAGTTGTAGGTAATAAGGAGCCTTCTGAAAAATTATGTGCATGCTCCTTTCGTCTTTTTAACGGCTTTTTTGAAATCCTCCGCAATATTTATAGCAAACTCCACTAAGTCATAATCCCGCTTGAGGGCCTGTTGATCATTTTATGGCAGTTTTGCTGTAGTTTCTCCATTACTTTCAAGCCTTGCCATTCTTGCAGTCAGGACTTCAAGGACGTCCTGAGATCTATCAACGAAATAAGAGGAGGTCTCTAGGATTTCCTCTAATCGGCTATCTACCTGCAAAAATTTGCATCTCTCCCCTTCTATAGCAGTCTGTAGCTGTAGCATCTTGGCCTTTAGCGCCAGCACATGCTCCTTAAAAGGCTAGAGGTTAACTTGCTGCACTTTTGCTTCCTCTAGAGCAGTTGTTAGAGAAGAAATCTGCTCTTGCAATTTCACCTCTTGTTCTTTAGCTTGCTGCTCATTTGCTTCTAAGGAGGTATTTTGCTGCTCTAAGTCTCCTATCTTTCCCAGCAGCTTCTCTTTCTCCACCTGGAGCTCTTGATACTCTCGCTGCCCTCTCTCCAGACATTCCTGTGTAGTTTCCCTAACTTGTCTCTCCACTTGGAGGAGCTGTAGTTCATTCTTTGAAGACCTCATCTCTTCTTTCATGTCTTCATATTTCCGCTTCAGCTTATTGCTTTCCTCTCTCTCATTTCTCAAAGTGTCTTTCAATTGAGCAGAGGATTTCTTGGATAGCTCCAAGTCTGTCATAATCTTGTCCACATTATCTTCTGAATCTTGAATCAGTGCTACTCCAGCTCTAATGGTGAATCTCGGATCCCGGTCTGTTCCAAACACAATGGGTGTATCTGTTATCATTTTTCTGGGCAGACCTCCCATTTCGACCTTCCTTTCCGTTCTATTTACTATCCTCTTTGTCTCCCTATCATAGAAAACAGTGTTGAAATCAGGGTTTTCTTCACCCACCTTCTGTACAAAAGGGACCACTTTAAGTGTGGGGACCATAGGTATGCTGGAAGCAGGTACTTCTGGGTCCTGTACTTCGGGGTTGTCAATGTCCTGGGTCTGACCACCAGCTGTGTTAGAGGCTGACTGCTCTGTCTCTGTCTGAGTTAGCTTTAGTCTCTCTGCTTCCTGTTTCTTAAGCTCCTCATCAAGCTTCTTTTTCTTTTGTTCTTCTTCTTTCCTTGCATCTTCCTCTGTTTTTCTAGCTACCTCTTGCACAGCTTTTCGTTTTTCTTCTTCTTCTGTGTGCAGCCACCTTGCAGCTTCTTGTGCCAACCTCTGGGCTTCCTCATTTCTTCTCTTGGATTCTTCCTCAACTTTTGCTTGTTCATCTCCCTTCCCACCTTTGGTGGTAATCTTCTTCTTGAACCTCCTCCTCAAAGCTGTTATATTCAATGCACTTCGAAAGATAGATTCTTCCCTATCCCAATGGTGGGTGTACTCAAAATGTACGTTGTTTTCTTTACAATGTTCAGCTACTTTACCGTGGGAGTCATTTCTATGAAAGGGAATCTCACCAAAATGAAACCTTTCCAAATCCTCTACAAATTCATCCGCCTTCTTCACCCTGGTAAACCTGTAACTTCCTAACTTGAAGGGTAAAGGAGGATAAGCATCCTTCTTATGCTCGAACAGAAAGCTCCCTATGCCATCCAATTAGACTTTCGTCACTGCCTCCTTGTGAATGATGTAGTCAGTAGCGTATTTGGGTAGCAGGGAGGGTGCTCTTGAACCTCCAAACATTCTGAAGTAAAGGCCATCTTCAGTTAGATAGTAGTTAGCATATTCTTCCATTACTTGCAGTGCCTCCTCTGACATGCAATCACACTCCTTCAGGAAAATGAGTGTATATAAGGGCATGATGAAGTGTTCACAGACTTCTTGGTAATGGCTGTGATACTTGTGTGCCCACAGTCATTTGTACGTAGAATAGAGAGGCATTCTTTCCCTGTCCCAGATGCACCTGAGACCAGGGAAAGGGTGATTGCACAATATACAATCGATCAGTATGGAACTCATATAAAATTCAGACCTCTTTTGGGACACTCCTCCCAAAGCTGAGGCCAAGCAAGCTGACAAAATGTTTGATACAATGTTGGCCCAGTTGAAAATGGTCCCCTGGGTTGCAACATAAAAAAATGATTGGCATCCATTCCAATTTGAAGAACCTTCCATGAGCTCTTCCAAAAATCCTGTTAAGCATCAAAGCTATGAACCTGTATGGAGCCCTTAAGCTTGTTGTATCATACTCCCCCGTAGCCCTAGTTCTGAAATGTTTTCCTGATAATAGCATTCTTTCAAGGGTCTCTATAAGGTCCATTCTAATGTTATTCAACCAATCATCAGACATAAATACTTGTGCTTCTGGCAGGTGGTAGGCCAGAGCTACATATCCTGGGCTATAGGCAGCATAGCCCTATTTTTCAACATTCTCCAAGATCATTGTGGTCACAACTTCCCGGGGCAGAATCCAACCAATTACTTCAGAGCATGGGAACAGCTCTGGTCTAGTGGCAATCTTCATCAGTGAAGATCTCTCGATATTGGCATATATGCCCTCTTCCTCCAAGCCCATATCAGGAACTTCTCTGCGTGTGATCAGCCTGCATATCTCTCCCCATTGATACTCAGGTTCCACACCAGATATACACTTGGTGTCTTCGTATATGTATTCTATTTTGGTAATGACTTCCACTTTGGGCTCCTCCTTAACCACATGATCCTTCTTCTTTTGCCTCTTCGACATTGTGAGTTTGAAATCTTCCTGCCATATATAACATTGTAAACATTAAGCCATTCCCAGCTAAGTTGCAAACATTTATAATAATGTGTAGTGTTTTACTCCTATGTGTATCATGACAGCAATTAGTTAATGAAACAAATATGTGCATGTATATAAGCTGAAATGGCCTAACTAATAGAACTATTGTGAGAAAATGAAAACTACATTAAAATAAAGAAATTTCGGACTCGCTGTGGGTGCCATAACCATTGTACTGCGCGGGAATGAAAGTGGAAAACTATGCAAGATTTTTCAGTGGCGTTAGATCTATCAAAACTACCCATGCGGTCTATGGTCAACAAAACTGTATGCGGTGAAATATCCCCTCCACCGGCTTGGGTTCAAAACCGACTGTGCGCAGAATGACGTGGAAAAAAACAGCTGCTATTTGAGGATGTGGGTAGTATGAAAACCACAAAAAAGGGGAAATCATTCCAGATGCTACAGGAAGGCCAAGAAACCCTTCCCCCACCAAACATCATCACACAGGGCATCTTGGTGCAGACGGCATAAATGTCGTCTGCACCAAACCCCCATTCACTAAGCGCAGGGTCACAGATAAATGGCCGCGGTAAAACAGCTACCCTGTGGGTCAAAACGCCCCCCCCCCCATGGACAGTTACACTACAAACCCTCAATATATAGGTGCAACTAACGGGCCAATGGAAAACAGCCATAGAACAACCCTAATCGTAGAAATATCAACAAAACACTTCGAACGGAACGGGGAAAGGAAAATACGAGCCTACCTGGCAATGCAATGTGATCAACGAGAAGAAGAGCGGTCAAATGTCCATAGTTGAGCCACCTGGACATGGGTACCGACAATGGGGTCCTTCGCTAGCTCAAGAGAATGACAGCGCGTGATAATGACATAGCACGACAGTTGAAAAAACAATAGAAAACTCCAACATGCCCCGACCCCATATATATATGGACAAAATGCGCGGAGGGTAAAATATCGGACGGCGGAGAACTTTGAATCGGAGGTAGAAATCTTAATAACTCCTTCCGCAACGTCGGGTGCCCAAATCGCTAAGCCATCCGTGGAGACATAACGCATCGGAGCTAATAACAGAAAAGGGATCCGCAATGACGGAGATATAAAAGATAAACCGTTCCGCAACACGAGGTCTGAATCGAAAGTGAAAACACTAAAGGCTCGGAAAGGTTAGTGCTTTCGGTAGCCGCAATGGCGGAGTCACAAAGGTCACAGCCTTCTGTAACGGTGGGTTTTAATCGACTTAGACGACCGAAACAGAAAAAGCTTTCTGTAGCTGCAACGACGGAAGCCCACAGCTCAATGATCGATGAAAATCACAAAATGGGGTCCGAAACTTCAAGCAATAATTGGGAGAGTTAGCAGTTTTCCGTTCGCAACTGTAGAGGAAGTAGTAATAAAAGTTCCGATGTAAAACCAAAAAGAAGCCAATGTGAAAACCAATGTATCGGAAAGAAAGTAGAAAGTCAAGACTTGTTATTTCTTCGCAACAGCGAGAGCTTCAACCAAACAAATTTCCGATTCGAACATGCTGAAAATGCATTCAAAGGCAGCGATAGAAGTGGGACAAATAGTGTATTGTTTCAAACATTAGAGGAATAGTCGAAACAAGTGGTAGATCAATCCAAGTATTAGAAAATCCTTTTGAAAAAATCATTAGATCAAATCAAAGAAGAAAATCAAACTAATCTAAGCAGAAGGAGGGTCCCGAAATTTTTTGGAATTTTGGGAAAAAATGTTGCAGCTACAACAATTGGCGACTACCTAGTGAACCCCAGATTTCTGACTTAACTTTTTCCCAATGCAAGACTGTCTGGATAAAGCTAAAATCTTCTAGATGTTTGTATTCCTAAATTGGCCAACCCATGCATTTAAATCATTGAGAAGTAGTCCATTCATTGGGAAATGGTAACATCAGAAATATTGCAAGTCTGAATAACTCTTTTAAGGTAATAAATGAGGTTTATTTTACCCATCCTTAGGTAGTTTCCAGCTTGGACACCACAGGATTGTAATAGATAGTAAACAGCATTATCCTTTTGTTCCTCATTCCCATGCCAACTGCACTTTTGTGCCTTTTGAACTTTAGTTCTTGTGAGTCCTCCATCTGCCTTTCTTTCTAAATTTTATTCAGGCTCCTCTATCCATAGTGTCCTTTTGTGAGAGAATAATTTACTTTTCATCTCACGGACAGAGAGGAACTTTTGGCAATTTGAGATTCATGCTTTTGATACTTTGCTTTGATATGTATTTTCCTTTAGGATTTTTGACTCTTGATAGCTTCTAGATTTTTTGAAATTATGGCATGGGATCATTTATATATGATATACTGTTTTACCTTGCTTCCTTTCCGTGGGTCCATTGCTGTCACTCCCTTGGACATTTTAGATGTGAAATAGATGAAGCATCGAAATAGTATTCCAAACCTGTTAATTCTGAGTTATTTACAGGGTTTAAGTGGAACTTCAATGAATGTATGGCCAATTAGGAACACTGCTACTAGAAGACATTCTATATTTCAAAAGCAAAGTCTTTTACTCAAGATTTCAGTTAACTAAGAACCCCGATGTTTCCATTGCAACCAAAATTTTGCCTCTTTATTCAACCCCAAAAGAACTGATAGCAAAGCATTTAAAACAAAAGAAAACATCATCAAAGCAATAAATCAAAAGGAAACAACATTCAACCATTAAAGAAAACAACTCAATTTATTTATGTACAAAACAAAAAGAAAAGAAAGAAAATGTGTGTCCGCCCTTAAAAATTCTTCAATCTAACGAGTTAAAGGGCTAGGCTGTAGGGTGGTCCAAAAATCTATCCATGGTCTAAGTGTACCACTTTTGAAATCGAAACCATGTCTACTCGTCTACATTCATCTTTATTAGCCTAAGGAATTTGAAGGAGATTAGGCTGAGTGTCAATTCTAGAATTGACCTTTCTTGAGGTATGATATCTTAGCTTAAGCTCAGTTAGATAATTTCCCAGGACAAAATCAGCAGATTCATTACCTTCTCGTAGCTTAGTGATAGTATGCTTCATGTAAGGCTCTCTCAAAATTTTAATCTGATTTGGGGTACCCTTGAGAGGCAACAATAAATGAGACCAATCTGAAGAAAAATAACTTTTTAACCTAGCAGACCAATCTTGGTTGAGAATAAGCCCATATCCACTCGGTATGTCAGCCACCGTAATGTCAATAAATTGACATATCTTGTTATTTGCAAAAAAGCGAATGAGGACATTTTTCATCTCTCCTACTACTTTGACACCTGTGCTATCTAATTGTGTTACTTCCCAAGTTGTGGACTCTGGCTGTCCATTAATATTTTTGCAAACCTCCAGTGGCATAACATTCACCGCTGATCCAGAATCTACCAAGCAGTTATGCACATTATGATTCAACATTTCTAGGGTCAAAAGAAAAGGTGGGGTGTCATCTTTTTCTTCCCAACCTGGTTCTATGTCTTCTTCTCCTAGTTGGTTTTGAGTGGGTATATTGTTTTTAAGCTCTTCAGTTTCTTTAGTGTTTCCCTCATTAACACCTACCTGTTCTTCCACAAGTTTGTCATGCTCACTGATTAGCTCGGTTTCCTGGTTGACAGTAGTGACTTCAAGTGTTTTATCTTTAACCTTCACATCGACCTGTCTTTTGACATTCTCCTGCAATTTTTTAATCTTCGAAATTATTGCATTGTCCTTAATTGTTAGGTCCGTATCTTTTGTTGCTATAGGTGTGTATTCAGACTTAAGAGCATTCTCTTCTGTGTTGAACAGCGAGACACCATTCCATAAGAACATGGTATCATTATATTGTTTCTCTATGGTCTAGTTTTTCTCTTCTTCTTCATCACTATCTTCAGTCAATTTAGAGTCCAACAGCTTATTCATCACCAATGTCATTGAATTTAACCATTGAGGACACTTTTTCAGAATGAGTTTGTTGGTGGAAAGTGTAGAAATTGTCCCCCCCCCCACCTCTGTTATGTTCATTGATGATAAATTTGGGGGAGGGAGTTTCCATTGGTTGCTATCCTCTCCTTTTGGATAGTATGGTTTGTAAGTTTTCTGAATTTTCCTTTCTTTCTCCAGATCTATTATTCAGTTGGATAGTTTCTGCATCATTTTCAGCATTCCCTCAGAATCATGTGATTGTTCCTCTTTAGGTTTAGACAGCCATAGGGTTCTTCTCCCGATAGTTTTTTCCTCAGGTTGCTTGGGATAGTCTTCTACACTTTCCTTTTCAACTTCTACCCTTTCTGCCTCTTCATAAGTTTCTACCAACGTAGGTTGGCTTTCATCTTGGCAAACATGGCCAGCTCAGGTCCTAAGGCTGAGGTATAATACTCAATTAAGACTTTGTCTGAGGGTCTGTCAGTTTCAGAAAAGTTCTTTAAGTATGTTGAAAATCTTTGAGTAAAATGATGCACCTTCTCATCCTTCTCTTTTCTTAACAAACCAAGACCTTTCATCAGCGAGGCATGTGTCTTTTGGGATGTGTATTTACTTCTGAAAATCCTTTCAAAGGTGTCCCAATCAGGAATAGAGTTTGCAGGAAAACTGAAATACCAGGATGCTGCTGCTCCTTTCAGGGTGTGTGGGAACAATCTATAGACCACATATTCATACTCCCCAGCCCTTAGCCCTTCAATTTCTAAATAGAAACTTTGCAAGTGGTCATCTACAACAATCCTTTCCTTGGGGTCAAACTTAGGCAAAAGCTTGTCAAAGGCTTGAGGTAGGTTATGCAAAGGAGGCGTGAGGTTCAAAGGTGATCTAGCTCTCCATGCCGGCAATGGGTTGGGCTAATTACCAGCCATGAGCAAAGGTAAAAGAACAGGAGTCTGAGAAAAGAGCAATGTATGGGGAAATCAGGCTTACTTTCTTCAAATGTAGAACCAAACCTGTAAGTACTTGGGTCAGGTCAAAGGCTTCCAAATATCTGCTGATAGGGTAATCTTGGGAAAATAAGTTTCCACGGCCAGCCATGCACTGGCGGCCCTCCTTCTAGCACCAGAAACTATTGAGGCCTAGAAGTTCGCAGGCAACAGCAGCAAGGGATTCTCCCCAGTCAACATTCCCAACTAGCCCGTGACTGTTTGGTATAGGAAATCCATCCAGTTTGCGGTCCGGATACCGTAGGTCAAGTAACAAAACAAAAGGTCTTACCGGTTGCGGCCTGGTCCACCATGTATTTTGTATTTTTGACTTAATGTATGAGATGCAAGTGCCTAATTAACAATGCAAGGTGATAAGGATGCAGGGAGTAGTCACAACGTGATGCACAGGTTCTTACCTCTCGTCTTAGCACTCACAAGCATCTAAATCACATATGCAGGAATGAAGTAAACTAACTATCTATCTATCTATCTATACCCGGGGAGCCAAATTGTAACTTATTTATGAGTAATGTGTATTGTGCATGCATTATAAAGAGAAATAACAGGTAGCTGATGTTTCTTCCTATAACACATGAACGATTAAAGATATTTCAACAATCAGATAGCCAATTGTTTTATGAACAACATACATTACTCATCGTGGTAATTCCACAAAATAAACCAGAAATCATTTAAACAAGAACATAGGTTCTAAGAGTTAGAACGATCTCACGGTTAATGGACAAAAAGCTGGAAAAACAAAATAGTTCATCTTTCAGCCATCCACAACATAACATTTGAAAGTCCCACCAATCTTTCTCCAACAAGCAAACAATAACTCTTTATTGCAAAAAAAAGTAGTTCTTCTTACAATATTGCTTTACATGTCCAACTAGGAAAAAGCCCCTTTTTCCCTCTAAGTCTTTTATATTTATACAAAAGGGAGACACTGTCGGGATGCCCAACAATGACCCTTGGGCTTCCCAACTTTTCGCCTCCCAAAACGTTTTCTCAAATATCTACAAAATCGTTACATATCACAAAAAGTGACCAATCCTTTACAAGGAGGGTCCCACTTGGGCATACAGAAATTTCTTCCATGCCAAAGCTTCAGAGGCAATGCCCTCAAATGCACAAGGCTCCAAAAATTGAATGTTGATCTCAAACTTCGCAGCCTGGTTCCTTATAGCCTCAATTCTGGCTGTGCTCAACCGAAGTTGTTCCTCCAAAAGCTGCACACTGATGGCTGAATGATCTACTTTGCTCCTTAAGATCTGATCATCTAGGGCTTTAATATGCTGTACTTTTGCTTCCTCCCCTTGATATCTCTTCTGCAATAGTTCCACAAATGAGTTGTGGTCCAGGAAAACATCAAGCCTCTGTTCGGCCTCTATTTGGCACCGGTTGTAGGTAATAAGGAGCCTTCTGAAAAATTATGTGCATGCTCCTTTCGTCTTTTTAACGGCTTTTTTGAAATCCTCCGCTGTATTTATAGCAAACTCCACTAAGTCATAATCCCACTTGGGGGCCTGTTGATCCTTTGATGGCAGTTCTGCTGGAGTTTCTTCATTACTTTCAAGCCTTTCCATTCTTGCAGTCAGGACTTCAAGGATGTCCTGAGATCTATCAAGGAAATAAGAGGAGGTCTTCAGAATTTCCTCTAATCGGCTATCTACCTGTAGAACTTTGCATCTCTCCCCTTCTATAGCAGTCTGCAGTTGCAGCATCTTGGCCTTTAGCGCCAGTACATGCTCCTTAAAAGGCTGGAGGTTAACTTGCTGCTCTTTTGCTTCCTCTAGAGCAGTTGTTAGAGAAGAAATCTGCTCTCGCAATTTCACCTCTTGTTCTTTAGCTTGCTGCTCATTTGCTTCTAAGGAGGTCTTTTGCTGCTCTAAGTCTCCTATATTTCCCAGGAGCTGCTCTTTCTCCACCCGGAGCTCTTGATACTCTCGTTGCACTCTCTCTAGACATTCCTGTGTAGTTTCCCTAACTTGTCTCTCCACTTGGAGGAGCTGCAGTTCATTCTTTGAAGACCTCATGTCTTCTTTCATGTCTTCATATTCCCACTTCAGCTTATTTCTTTCCTCTCTCTCCTTTCTCAAAGTATCTTTCAATTGAGCAGAGGATTTCTTGGATAGCTCCAAGTCTGTCATAATCTTGTCCACATTATCTTCCGAATCTTGAATCAGTGTTGCTCCGGCTCTAATGGTGAATCTCAGATCCCGGTCTATTCCAAACACAACGGGTGTATCTGTTATCATTTTTCTGGGCAGACCTCCCATTTCGACCTTCCTTTCCATTCTCTTTACTATCCTCTTTGTCTCCCTATCATAGAAAACAGTGTTGAAATCAGGTATTTCTTCACCCACCTTCTGTACAAAAGGGACCAGTTTAAGTGTGGGGACCACAGGTATGCTGGCAGCATGTACTTCTGGGTCCTGTACTTTGGGGTTGTCAATGTCCTGGGTCTGACGGCCAGCTGTGTCAGAGGCTGACTGCTCTGTCTCTGTCTGAGTCAGCTTTAGTCTCTCTGCTTCTTGTTTCGTAAGCTTCTCATCAAGCTTCTTTTTCTTTTGTTCTTCTTCTTTCCTTGCATCTTCCTCTTTTTTTCTAGCTTCCTCTTGCGTAGATTTTTTTTTTTCTTTTTCTGTGTGCAGCCACCCTACAGCTTCTTGTGCCAACATCTAGGCTTCCTCATTTCTTCTCTTGGCTTCTTCCTCATCTTTTTCTTGTTCATCTCCCTTCCCACCTTTGGTGGTAATCTTCTTCTTGAACCTCCTCCTCAAATCTGTTATATTCAATGCACTTCGGAAGACAGATTCTTCCCTATCCCAATGGTGGGTGTACTCAAAATGTATATTGTTTTCTTTACAATGTTCAGCTACTTTACCACGGGAGTCATTTCTATGAAAGGGCATCTCACCAAAATGAAACATTTCCAACTCCTCTACAAATTCATTCGCCTTCTTCACCTTGGTAAACCTGTAACTTCCTAACTTGAAGGGCAAAGGAGGATAAGCAACCTTCTTATGCTTGAACAGAAAGCTCCCTATGCCATCCAAGAAGACTTTCCTAACTGCCTCCTTGTGAATGATGTAGTCAGTAGCGTATTTGGGCAGTAGGGAGGGTGCTCTGGAACCTCCAAACATTATGAAGTAAAGGCCATCTTCAGTTAGATAGTAGTCATCATATTCTTCCATTACTTGCAGTGCCTCCTCTGACATGCAATCACACTCCTTCAGGAAAATGAGTGTATATAAGGGCATGATGAAGTGTTCTCAGACTTCTCGGTAATGGATGTGATACTTGTGTGCCCATAGTGGTTTGTATGTAGAATAGACATGCATTCATTCCTTGTCCCAGATGCACCTGAGACTGGGGAAAGGCTGATTGCACAATATACAATCGATCAGTATGGAACTCATATAAAATTCAGACCTCTTTCGGGACACTCCTCCCAAAGCTGAGGCCAAGCAAGCTGATAGACTGTTTGATAGAATGTTGGCCCAGTTGAAAATGGTCCCCTAGTTTGCAACATAAAAAATGATTGGCATCCATTCCAAATATATCGATATTGGCATATATTCCCTCTTCCTCCAAGCCTGTATCAGGAACTTCTCTGCGTGTGATCAGCATGTATATCTCTCCCCATTGATACTCAGGTTCCACACTAGATATACACTTGATGTCTTCATATATGTATTCTGTTTTGGTAATGACTTCCACTTCGGGCTCCTCCTCGACCACAGGGGCCTTCTTCTTTTGCCTCTTCGACATTGTGAGTTCGAAATCTTCCTGCCATATATAACATTGTAAACATTAAGCCATTCCCGACTAAGTTGCAAACATTTATATAACAATGTGCAGCGTTTTACTCCTTCTATGTGTATCATGACAGCAATTAGTTAATGAAGCAAATATGTGCATGTATATAAGCTGAAGAGGCCTAACTAACCGAACTATTGTGAGAAAACAAAAACTACATTAAAATAAAAAAAATTCGGACTCGCTATGGGTGCCATAACCATTGTACTACACGGGAATGATAGTGGAAAAATATGCAAGATTTTTCAGCGGCGTTATCTCTATCAAAACTAACCGTGCGGTCTATGGTCAACAAAACTGTATGCAGTGAAATATCCCCTCCACCGGCTTGGGTTCAAAACCGACTATGCACAGAACGGCGTGGAAAAAAATAGCTGCTATTTGAGGATGCGAGTAGTATGAAAACCACAAAAAAGGGGAAATCATCCCAGATGCTACAGGAATGCCAAGAAACCCTTCCCCCACCAAACATCATCACACAGGGCAGCTTGGTGCAGACGGTGTAACGGCCATCTGCACCAAACCCCCATTCACTAAGTGCAGGGTCACAGACAAACGGCCACGGTAAAACAGCTACCCTGCGGGTCAAAATGCCCCCCCCCCCCCCCGGGTGGACAGTTACACTACAAACCCTCAATATATAGGCACAGCTAACGAGCCAATGGAAAACGGCCATAGAACAACCCTAACTGTAGAAATATCAACAAAACACTTCGAACGGAAGGGGGAAAGGAAAATACGGTCCTACCTGGAAATGCAATGTGCTCGACGGGAAGAAGAGCGGTCAAATGTCCACAGTTGAGCCACCTAGACGCGGGTACCGACAATGGGGTCCTTCGCTAGCTTAAGAGAACGACAGCACGTGATAATGATAGAGCACGACCGTTGAAAAAACAATAGAAAAATCCAACGTGCCTCTACCCCATATATATATGGACAAAATGCGTTGAGGGTAAAATATCGGACAGCGGAGAACTTTGAATCGGAGGTAGAAAGCATAACTCCTTCTGCAATGTCGGGTGCCCAAATCACTAAGCCATCCACGGAGACATAATGCATCGGAGCTAATAACGGAACAAGGAGCCGCAACGGCAGAGATATAAAAGATAAACTGTTCCGCAACATGAGGTCTGAATCAGAAGCAAAAACACTAAAGGCTCGGAAAGGTAAGTGCTTTCAGCAGCCGCAACGGCGGAGTCACAAATGGCGCGGCCTCCCGCAATGATGGGTTTTAATCGACTTAGACAACTGGAATAGAAAAATCTTTATGCAGCCGCAATGGCGGAAGCCCACAGCTCAATGATCGATGAAAATCACAAAACAGGGTCCGAAACTTCAAGCAATAATCGAGAGAGTTAGCAGTTTGTCGTCCGCAACTGCGGAGGAAGTAGTAATAAAAGTTCTAATGTAAAACCAAAAAGAAGCCGATGTGAAAACCAACATATCAGAAAGAAAGTCAAAGTCAAGACTTGTTATTTCGCCGCAACAGCGGGAGCTTCAACCAAACAAATTTCTGATTCGAACATGCTGAAAATGCATTCAAAGGCAGCGATAGAAGTGGGACAAACAGTGTATTGTTTCAAACATTAGAGGAAGAATCGAAACAAGTGGTAGATCAATCCAAGCATTAGAAAATCCTTTTGAAAAAATAATTAGATCAAATCAAAGAAGAAAATCAAACTAATCTAAGCAAAAGGAGGGTCCCGAAATTTTTTGGAATTTTGGGAAAAAATGTTGCAGCTGCAACAAGTTCATATGGGGTTAGATATACCAAATGATCAAGGACCTGAATGTCCAAGATGTGGGATTAGAAGACCTCCCAATATATGCAAACATAAAGAAGTCAGCTATCATGAAGGTGTCCACACATCCTGAACTCTTCCCCTGTTCAAAAGTAATCAGATAGATTCTCCCAAGGGCATATATAACTAAGATGATCCCATCGAATGTTAGTGGACAAGGTTATGTTGCCTACATCTCGGCATATGTAGCTCAATCATGAAAGCTACCTACAACTCAGATTTATTTGACGGAAAAGTGGTTGAAGGAGCTAGACTTGGATATTTTCATTTGTGTAAAGAAAATTATGGTTCATGGGAAACAATTCAGCACAAGGCCTACTAGTGAATATGAAACTGCATACTTACGTACTCCATATCGGCTTCTAGATTTAATGTTAAACAAGATTTTCGACCGATAAAATGGAAAGTTTTATAAGATAAGTTGGGTGCCAGTGATTTTATTTGTGGCCACACAAGGTACCATCTTCAACTGGGATGACATATTATCAAACAATTTGTCTTTATGCATAAGAGCATCACTAGGAGGTCTGTCACAAAAGAATTCATAGTTCTATATGATTTTCTTCCTTATTGATTTCATTTTGTGCACTCATGAGTTCCCAGCACTGAAGTGCCAATGGGACAAGATGAAGACCCCTGTATATTCCACATACTAGCTTTTCTGGGAACATAAATACTATAGCCACTATAAGAGTATCTATCAAGACTTCATCATGCCGCTTTGCAAGTTAATCTTCCTCACAGAATGCAATTGCATGTCTGACAAGAAATTAGAGATAGTGAAAGATAATGGGAATTATTACCTTTCGAAAGAAGGTCTTTACCTAAGGATGTTTGGGGGAACTAGGGACCCTTCTTTGTTACCAAAATACGCCACTGACTATGTTTTTCACAAAGAAGTGATGAGGAAGCTTTACATTGATGGGATTGGGAACTTCTTATTTTATCAGAAGAAGGCTATGTACCCACCACTCCCATTCTACATAGGTTGTTAGAAGTTCTCTAAGGTGAAGAGTGTGCTGAAATTTGTGAAGGAATTAGAGTACTTTCACTTTGGAGAAAAAAATTCATAGGAATGATTAAGAAAACAAGGTTGCAAATTATTGTGCAGCAGCAGGAGTGCATTTTTAATACACAAACTACTAGGACAAATATGAAGAAATATTTTGCAACGCTTGCAACATGACAGCTTTAAGAATAAGGTTCAAGTAGAAGATAGCCACTGTGGGAGGTAAGGGAAGTAGTAGTAAGGTTGTTGAACAACAAAAGAAAGAAGAAGAAGCTGCAAATAAGAGGGAAGAGTAAGCCCGTAGATTTTCGCAGGAAGCAGAGCAGCATTTAGAAGAAGAGGCACACTGAAAGAAACAAGAAGAAGAAGAGCAAAAAACATGGGAGGAAATTGAAAGAATAAAGCAGGAAGTGGTTGACCAAGCAAGGGAAACATAAGAAAAAGTAGATGAGGAACTTAAGCAAAAAGAGGAAGAGGACCGAGACCATGAAAATATTGAACAAGATTAGGTTCATGATAATCCTATAGATTCATCTGTTCCATCAAGCAGCATGGCAATAGGGGATCCATCTCCCTCAATAGAGCTTGGATTAATACCTTTCATCCCATCCCAGAAACAGGTAGTAGTTGACCTTAATATGATTTTCTATGATAAAAACAAGAAAAGGATTGTGATGAGGAATGAGAAAAATATGGACACTGGAGGTCAGCCTACAGAAATTATGGTAACAAAGAAAACAGTTATACATGGGACTAACACAGATCCTAACCTCGATTGTGATGAGGAATGAGAAAAATATGGACACTGGAGGTCAGCCTACAGAAATTATGGTAACAAAGAAAACAGTTATACATGGGACTAACACAGATCCTAACCTCCTTGTAATGGCAGGAGTAGCATCAACTCTCGCCAATGTCAATAATTTTATCCAAATGGTTTATGATATCAAACAGTATAAGGATAAAATGTCCCAAGTAGAAGAAACCTTAAGAAAAAAAAGGGGATAAGGGCGAAGCTTAAAGAGGAAGCATGATGACACTCTCACAAAAGTAGAGAGACTAAAAGAAGTATATCCAATTTTACAATCAGACAAAGATGCCTTGGTCTTGTCAGCTAATATCACTAAAGGAGAGAAAGGGACCTTGAGGGAAAGGTTCTAGAGTTAGAAACACAAAAGGACACAACCGAAAAAAGAATTAAAGAACTAGAAATCCCGAACAGTTTTCTAGCTAAGCAACTTAAGGTAGAAAATGAAAAATATTTTGATATAGCTCCTTTTCGCAATCAAGCATCTTTGTTGCAGAAGGAAATAAATCAGATTTTATTGAAGTTGGTGGGAGATATGTATAGAGTTAAGCATATTGAGGCTAGGTTGAAAGATATAGCACTCGGCTCATTAGATTTTAGGAAGAACCTATTAGACGTAACAGAATTTGTGAAGAACCAGCTAGCTCGGATAGGATCCATGCCGACCTTCCCTACAAATATGCCTTAGAAAACTGTAGGAAGTCTAAATATGGAAGTGTCCATATTAAACTTTGGCTGCAAAGCAATAGTGAGGTTAGACATAGCCATTGATAAAACTGTGGAAAAGTGCACTGAGTTTTACAAATGAATGTGTTCCATTCACAATCAATGCCAGGTTTTAGTAGGAACTCAGGATCAAGACTTCCCAGCTAGAGAGGAGCATTTAAAGAGCCTATAGGAAAGGCTGCAAAAAGGAGAAGAGGACATATCTAAGATTGAATGCGTCAATGAGGATGCTATTGGGGTGTGGATTGTACAAGTTTCAATTCACAAATACATATTGGGAGAATTACTATGTTAGAATGTACCCAAAGTAAAGGAGATCGAGTCCTAGTTGTCCAAACATGAGGTAGCAGCACTTGTGCTGGAGCCAGTTGAATATTGAATCATCAATGAAGAGGCTCAGGCATGTGATGTTTTCATTAAGACACCAACAGGTCCCACTTAAGCTTTGACTTATTCACAAGTGGAGGATTTATATAATATTTTTTGTATTTATTCATTTTTTCCTAGTGAGCACACTAGAGGGCGATTGTTTTTGTAAAAAAAGAGTTAGGGAATCCCAAGGGGCCAAGGTAACTGAAATTTAATTTGTAGTTTGTATAAGTAGAGGTAAATCAAAATAGAGAATGAATTTTTGCTAGAATAGATGTTGAAGCTTGTTGTAAGAATAACTACTTCTTTTTATAATAAAGAGGACTAAATTTTGTTGGAGAGAGGATTGCATGAGTCTCAGATCATGTTGTGTAGATCATTGAATAAATAATTAGTTATGTTTTAAGCATATTGTACAATATGTGAGATCGTTCTTAACCCCTTGAACTATTTATGTGTTATGGATGATTTTATGTCATGTTATGAATCTTATGCAATGATTAATAATGAATTATTTTACTTCACTGAGTTATCTCTATGTTAATTTTCTGTTGTATTTATGCCTTCTAAATTTATCGGCTATCTGTAGAATTCTATTTGCAGACAATACAGTACATCATTCATTTTTAGTATTAATCTTGCTCCGTGGGGATAGTTTTAGAATAGCTGTTATTTATATTTATTTGCACTTAATCTAGGCGCTTGCATACCATCCCTTTAAAATAAAATACATAAACGGTGAGCCGGGATGCAACCGATAAAAGAGATTTAAACCTTACTTTAAATCTACCATAGATGGACCATAAACCGGACGAATTCCCCATACCAAATGATAAGTGATCTATTTGGGAACAGTTATTGGGGAAAATCCCTACTGTCGGTACCTGGGATTTTGCAAGCATCAACAGCTTTCGACACTAGATGGAGGGTCGCCAATGCATGGCCGGCCAATGAAATCCGTTTTCTCAAGATCATTCAACCAGTGATAGTTTTGAAACTAGTTTTCCCAAAGACTCCATTCCTGAAGGAAAATTTAACCCTGAGTTAGAAGTTCCAAAGCACCTTAATCCCATTTCTTTTGGAATAGTCAATGATTTAAGAAGAATCACAAGGTCATATGCTAAAAATCTTGGAGGATTACCAAATATTCCTGAATTACCTAGAAGACAAGCTCATTTAAGGGTTATCGTTTGCATAGAGGATTCAATTTTGGTAGGAGATTTAGAAGAAGGGGTGAACTTATCTCTACAAATGCTTAATCAGTTAGGACCAGAATCCCCATATTTTTCACCACCTAGGTCACCTTTTCTATCTCTTGTTCACTCTCCACCTCAATCTCCTCCATGAATCATGGTCAGAAATGTACCTCTGAATCTGAATAATAATCAGCCTCCTCTACCACCATCTTGGAGGGCCAGAACTCCCCTTAACCTGGTTTCTCCACTGCATGCTTTACCTGCCCATCCTGAAAATTCATTACCTAAGTTTGACCTGACAGAAGGCATTGATGTGGACAATCATTTACATATTTTTTTCTTGGCCCTAGAGTTTTTAGCAGCAGCAGAGCATGAGGATGTAGTATGCAGACTGTTACCGCATACTCTTAAGGGAAAAGAAACATCATGGTACTTCAGCTTACAAGCGAATTCAATCACAAACTCAAATACTTTTGAAAGATTGTTTAAAAGAAAGTTTGGTCGCCAAAGAACCACGACCACTCTGATGAAAGAATTACTTTCCTTAAGGATGGAGAAAAAGGAGAAAGTACAATATTTTAATCAGAGGTTTGTAGCTCATTTGAATAAATTTAGTGCTTCCATAATGTCTGCTGAAGAAACATTAATGGAGTATTATTCTTCAACTCTTTAACCAGATATAGCAATGTTTGTAAAATGGTCAGTAAAGACTTCATTGTTAGAAACTTATGAATAATCCAAGAAGGTATAAGAGGAACTCAAAATCATAAACAAATAGACTATAGACTCGGATACAAGAACTTTTAATAAGAAGACTTTGTTGCTGACTAAACCCAAAGAGGAATGTTCAAATGAATTAGAAAATGTGGATAAATTGGTACAGAAACTATCAAATAATATTGTTGATTTAGAAAAGGATAGAGAAGCAAGTTCATCTAGAAATCCATTTAAACCATTCTTTAAGAAAAGAGATGAAACTAGTCCACCCCAACCACCCACACACAGCTCTTTCGTGTTTAATCTCACCGAAGTTGGCATGGATAATTTTTGTACTTTTCATCAACAACCACATTCTGAGAAGAGTTGTCCCCAGTGGATCAATTTGATGAATCTGGTTGTGAACCAACTTTTAGACATTCAATTAATAGAACTTGAAACTAAAGAAGAAAAAGAAATTAAAACAGAAGAAACTCCGGAAGAAACTACAATGGTTCTGTGGGATTGCATGTCTACATTAGGATTGGAAGAAGAGGAATCCACTGAAGAAATACAACTTTCAACAGTAAATGTCACAACACGAAGTCAGAGACCAGTAACAGATGAAAGTTCATTATTGCCCAAGATTAAGGAATTTCAAGAAAGCATGAACAGATATATCAAGAATGCTCAAACCCCATGTTATCACTAAAGTTGAACCTAGAATGCTCAAAATAAATCAAACTGATAAAATCAAATTTATACAGAGAAGAGTGGTATGTAATCAAAGGGTTTGGGAAATCAAATAAGACAATAATCATAAATCTGCATGACACATAATAAAGTACAAAATTCAACAACAAAAGATATTATGAGTATGAATTTACAAATAAATGAATCTGGTTCTGCAACTAAGGATTTAAAGATAACTATATTTCATCACAAGAATATTGTAATGGATTAACAAGTCCATACACAGGATAAAATCATAACAAAATACAATTCATAAATAAAAGCAAAACAGGTTCATGATCATAATCATTTCAAAGTAACAATTTTGTATTAAAGATGCAAAAGAATATATGTCTTACAGTTCATAACCAAAAATTGAAACGCATATATGATTCCAACCCCTTCTACATCTTCTTACTGACTATTATATACAAAAATTATTCAAAGTTTTGAAACAGTTGTTAGATCCTATTTTCATGCATCAAACTTTTCAAAAATAGTGAAGTATTTAGATATTCACTTTCAAACTTAATACAAATTTAATCAAAGTAAAACACTGCTATCTATTTGTCAAACTCTAATTACTTTTGAACCAACTATCCTAAATATTTGGCAACTAAAGACTTTTGGAAGCTTCTGCTATGACAGTCAAATCACTTAAAACCTGGGATCTCTTCTGTAACTTGGCATATTCAGCATCCTTGTTCTCCACTTGATTCTGCGCTTCTTTGCTCTGGGTCTTCATGTGCTCATACTGTTTCTGAATAGCCCTTTTCTCCTTTAAGATATCTCTGGATATAAGAAGAAGCTTTTGATAATAAATTTATTTTTCTTCTAAGTCTTCCCGTAATCTTTTATTGGCAGTCATCAGACTTTCATTTATGTTTTGCAGAAATTTAGTTTGTTCATTATAAGTATCTAAAGACTTTTTTATCTTATTTAATTCTGGAACTACATTGGTTTCTTTTACATCCATAAGAGCCTCATCCTCCTGCATAGACTTCGAAACTGATCCATTTTTCATTTTCAAAATAGGCTTGTTTACTCATGAAAAATCTCTCAGGTAAACATCCTGAATTACCCTGAATATCAATGACATTTTCATTTTCTAAACAATGCCATTCCTTGGATACATGTATGTTTTCCTCACTGAAGGTATCCTTTACAATAACAAGTTTACCAAAATCTTCATTTCTGCTTCTAGGATTATGTATTAGCTTCATTTCTTCCTCCAACTTGCTCCTTAATCTAGTCCTTGGTTTTAAGCTAATATATTTTGCATTTATAATTTGAACTCGTTCTTCTTCCTTCACATTTGCATTTTTTATAACAATACTCAAACTATCAGGGTTTTTTAGATCTTCCTTTACCTGCTTAACTATCATTTCATATGTGGCTGAAGCTTCTGGAAACAACTCATTTGCAACTTTAGGTTCTTATATGAAGTCTTTTCCTTCCTCTACAATCTGTTTGGTTTCCTCCACATACCTCTCTGTTTGCTGATTCGCATCCTCTGTTTTTTTATATGAACTTTCTACCCTTTTTCCTTTTTCTTTAACTTTCTCTTCAAACCCTAATCCAAGCAGAAATTTCTCCCAACTCCATCCATCCTTATTCAAATGTGAAATTACCAGCAACTTGATCAAACCCTGGTGATAAATAGAACAGGAAGTATGTTCTAGATGAGTCTGAACCCATGTAACCATCTTTTGCAATATTTTTAACAAGTAAAATGGTAAGTTAAGTTTTAAAATTCCATTAAGATGCATTAACAGTTGCAAATGAAATTTAAGGATCTTGTCATAGCGACCTTCACAGGTTATGTAATTATGAACCATTTCTAATGGAATCTGCTAATCAGGTTTGATTTTACTTATATGAATACCATTTTTCTAGGTTAACTTCTCAAACCCTAATAACAAGAACTCACCATAATTAACCTGAAAATCTTGTTCTTATGAACCATTTTTCTCCCTGTGCTAGAACACCGATTGCTTCTGCAATAGATTCTTCATCCACTGTAACCCTTAAACTCTTGGAATCGACCACCCCATCTCTGTAGTTTTTTATAAATGCTCAAGTCACTTGAATGTTATAACCCTGCAATCTCTCACAAAAAGGATACCATCCAACATTTCTCATTAACTGCACCGATCTTGGAAATTGTATAATCCACTGTGTGTTATCTAGTTCAAGCCTGCAAATTAAACCTCCCAGCCTCTTCTTCATCATACTGTCTGAGTTTTCATCCATAGTTACCCAAGGCATTTCTATAATTTCACAAAATACAATCCAAAGTATATTTAAACAGGTTAATGTGATAAATGATAATACATTACAAGTTAACATAAACATTAAAAGTATTTGTCCATCATGTTTAATGATATTGATTCCTGTGGGTACACCCTTGAAATTATACAAACACTTGCGAGAACCTGGAGAGTGACACGATCAAATGGTTCATGCATAATTTGGATATGCCTTTCAAGGAAAATCATAATGTATTAAACCATATTACAAACCCTTGCAATGTTCCTTCACTCCATCATTGCGCTAACAGAAGCTTTATTTTCAACATCGTGAATCAAGTCAAACTAGCAGCATTGCTATGTTTTCATTTTTTGCATATGCTGCTACTTTATAAACAAAGTTATATATATACTTTATTTCATAATATCATTTTCTTTAATACAAATCTATAACCTTTGAGAGATAAATAATTTGAGCCTTATTATGGTTTAAAAGAAAACATAGCAAAAAATCATAAAAGAAAACTAGGGTAAAACTAGGATAAAACTAGGATTATGACCCCAAATGGAAACAATAAGAAAAATAAAATAAAATCCTAAGATAAAAATTAAAAACAACTATAGAGATAACATCTGGCTCTGACTGGGGATAAAGCTCTCCTTGTGAGGCTTTAAGAACATCTTGACCAGTGCCTTCTGAAATCTGCTACAGTCATAATTTTTGTCTTATTGGGATGGAGTCTTATTCATGAGACTGAGATGATATATACACTAAATATGTACACTTACCTTTTTCCTCTCAATATGTGTGGAAATACTTTAGAAAACGTCCATTTACTGGACCTGCAACCTCTTCACCATTCAAGTTCTGTAAGACAAAAGTATTTTTTCCCAAAGTCTTGATCACTGTAAAAGGTCCTATCCATAATTTATCAAACTTTCCATGCTTACCTTTCTCATCCTTTGGTGCATCCCACCTGAGAACAAGGTCACCCACTGCAAAAAAAAAAAAATTTAACTTTCTTATCAAAACTTTCTTTCACCTTTTTCCTATGCATCTCAACTGTATTTTCAATGGCTTCTCTTTCTTGCTGCAAATGTATTATCTGAAACATTCTTCTTCTTATATCATTAGGCTCCTCTTTTATTTCTTGCAAGAATTTAATTACTGGGGAAGCTAATTGAATAGGAAACAAAGCATCAACTCCATATACCAACTAAAAAGGGGATGTCCCAATTGACTTCTTTATAGTTACTATGTCAGCCCAAAGAGAAAATCTCAGTTTGGTATCCCAGCTCCTTTTATTTTCAAATAACATTTTCTTGATACTGTTCATGATATTTTTATTACTAGACTCTGCTAATCCATTACCCTATGGGTAATAAGGTGTGGACTATTTCAAGCTAATGTTATTTTCTTCACAAAGATTTACCATCTTTTTTTACTTGAAAGCTAGGGCATTATCAGTAATTAATTTGCTAGGGCATCCAAATCTACTGAGAATATTTTCTTGAAGGAAATTAATTATGCCATGTTTAGTTTCTCTCCTTGTGGGGATCACCTCCACCCACTTGGTGAAAAAATCAGTGGCAGTTAAAATCCATTTGTGCTAACCACTAGAAGGAGGATGAATTTCTCTTATGAAATCTAAACCCCACTGCTGAAATGGAAAATTTACTACTATAGGTTTCAAGGGTAAATACTGAATTTTATGCTTACCTGCAAACTTTTGACACTCCACACATGCTCTGACCTGATGATATACATCTGCTAAAAGAGTAGGCCAATAATATCTTGCTCTTAGTATTTTGAATGCAGTTGCTTTCCAGTACTTGTCCCCACCACATATTCCACTATGCAATTCAATAGTAACAGCATCAACTTCCGATTTTTCTAAACATTTCGACAATATTCCTCCAGGATCTTTCCAGTACAAGACTTGATCCATTAAAACATATTTCATTGCTCTAAGTTTTAATGATCTACATTCATTTCTATTCAATTCTAGAGGGAATTGTAAATATAAGAGGAAATATACAGTTTCTTTATACCAAGAAGAATCAAAATACTTGCCATAAATCTGTTGCTTTTTTTACTCTCTTGCCACATCCTGTTCGGAATTTTCTGCCATCAAATGAAGATCTAATACCTAACAATTTGATTCTGTTAGAATATTGACTAAACCCTAGCCTTTCACAAATTTGGTTGGTTTAATATCCATGTCATACTCCATAACCTTTGTTATCCATCTGCCTCTTTTCCCCTCACTGTCAGGTTGTACTAAAATCTCCTTAACTGTTGAACTTGGAAGATATGCCAGAATTTTAGAATATAAAACATAAATTCTAAAAAATTTAAGAGCTTTAACTAATGCATATGATTTCTTTTCCATTGTATTGTATTTAAGCTCTGAATATGTTAATGCTTTACTAAAGAAAGAAATCGGTTGTTCCAAGCCATTTGCATTCTTTTGCAACAAAACAACAACTATGGTATCTTCTAATGCGAATGAAAAAATTGCAAAATCCTTAGTATAATTAAGAGCTATCAACATTGGTGCTTTTATCAAGGCATGCTTTATTGCTTCAAATGACTATCTAGATTGATCTGACCATTTAATCTCCCTATCCTTCTTAAACATCTCAGTGATATGTTTGATAATTTCTACGAAATTAGGAATAAACCATCTTAAAAAATTAATTTTCCCAATAAAATATTGAATTTCCTTTTTATTTCTAGGAATAGTAATTTTTAAAATGGCTTTTACTCATTCTAGATCTATTTTGATTCCTTCAGCAGAAACAATGTGCCCTAACAACTTACCTTCTGTCATAGCAAAATGATATTTCTTTGGGTTTAATGACAAACCAAATTTTCGGCACTTAGTAAAAACATGTCTTAGATGCTTCAGATGGTCTTCATCAGACTTGGAGAACACTGTGATATCATCTTGGTATATTACTATGAACTTTTCATTTCCCCCCACAAAGTCTATGTCCATAGCCCTCTAGAATAAGGCACCTGCATTCATAATCCCAAAAGGCATTTTATCATACATAAATGTTCCCCATGGAGTTGTGAATGCTTTTTTTTTCTCTGTCTTCGGGTTGTACTACAATCTGGTTATAACCAGAAAAACCATCAATCATTGAAATTCTATGAGACCCTACAACTCTCTGCAAAACCTGATCAATTTTAGGCAATGAATAATTGTATTTCAAACAAGATCTATTCAGGTTCCAAAAATCAACACAAAGCATTATTTCTCCATTTTTCTTACATACAAGAACCAAGTTTGCAATCCAGGATGAATATCTAAGAGGTACAATAATTTTTGCATCCAACAATTTTTTTACCTCCTTTTCAATTACTGGCAGCAATGTTGGATTAAGCCTTCTAAGTTTCTGTTTAAAAGGCATAGTATTTGGTTTCAAAGGAATTTTATGCTGAATTGTGCTAGTGTCATAAGTTCTTAAATCTTCATATGACCAAGCAAAAATGTCCACAAATTCTTTCAGCAAACTGATATATTTTTTCTTTTCCCCTTCTGACAAATATTTTGACATTTTGATCATTTTAGGTTCAACTTCAAATCCAATATTACAACTTACAACACCTTCTCCAATGGTCTGTAATGTGGGTTTCAACAAAGTATCATCTTCTGAGAACAACCTCTCAAGTTGAACAAGTCCCTTGGGAATAAAATTTCCTTTTAATTCAACAATCTTATGATCAGCTATTGAATCTTTTGTACAAAGTTCATTTTCAATCAACTCAGCATCCTGATCTTGATCAACTAAATCATTTGCAAATTCACCTGTTAACTCCAAAAATGATTTTATCTCCAGATCATCATGAAATACTTTCCTGTGTTTGATGTCATCTGGAACAGATGGCCTGTATCTCACATCAATTGGATATTTCAAATATGTCACTTTTGGAACCTTAAAGTAAGCTGCTGCTAGAGCTAAGGAATAAGTTGTTTCATTATATTCTCTTGGAACAAAATTTATGTTGAAAGCTAAAATGAAATTATTTATTAAATCCCAGACCTCATTTCTATACACTTTCAACAAATGTTGCTTTACCTAGTAAACATTCTTAACTTGTTGAATTACTAATTCAGAGACGCCAAACACAACAAGCTCTTGAATACCCAAATATTTTGCTGCTCTTAATCCAAGGATCAAAGCCTCATACTCAGCAGTATTATTGGTTGTTTTATATGCCAACTTGTACATGAGAGAGATGATCTCACCTCCAGCTGAAATAAGTACCACTCCTGCTCCTGCTCCCTCCTTACTTGATGAACCATCAAAATACATTTTCCATAAGCCATCTGGTTCTTCCTTTTTTGTCTGAACTAGAATATCTTTATACACTTGTAAAACTCCTTCATCATCATCACTTAATTGCAGCATACAAGAACCCAAATTTTCATCAATTGAATAAATTGGATGATTTTTGAAATGTTTACTGTCACTTACCAAATATTCCATCTGTACTTATTTGTAAATTCTCCTATATTCTCTCCCAAACACTTGAATTGTGGCATATGAAAGGTCCATATGCAGAGTTCCTCCCACTCTTTTTGCCCAAGATCTAGACAGCAGCATGCCAAATTTAGGAGAAATATCTGCTACAACTATGTCCATCAATACACTCTTCATAGGTACTTGAGTTAAATTCACCACAAGATCTTTAATAACCCCAGTACACTTAACCTCCCTAGAGTCAAATGCATATAAGTCATGATATGGTTTAGTAACACTCAACCCTAAAGCTTCCATGACTTCTTTTGGTAGGAGGTTATGTGAAGCTCCTGAATCAAGAAGACAATTGTGTAACAATTTCTCATGAACTGTAAGAGTCACATAAAAAGGAGGTGGATATTCTGAATTATCATCAGGCTGATCAAAGGCTTTTGAACCCACAATGATGGTAGGGTTTTCATCTTGCAAATTAATTTCAACAGAAGGAACAAAATTCACTGCAGTTTTAAAAGTTTTCAAAACTGCTTCTCTAAAGACTATTTTTTATCAACTATGTTAAAGGAACAAGGATCTTGATCTTATTAAGCTCATGCTCCAAATTAAAACCACTTACACCTTTATTAACTTCCTCCAGAACTACCACTTCATCTCTTTTTTCTTTTACAACTTGTTTCCAATTTAGAGGCAAATTTTGTTTGGCAGGAACATTTTTCACAATTTTCTTAGCCTGTGCTGCATGTTTTACCCCTGATCTAAGACCATATGATTTCTATGGAATCTCTTGACAAATTTTAGGCATAGACATTTCTTGTTGATAATCATTTTCTTCATAATGATCCAGAACTTTAGAATAATGATAATCAACTTTAGTCAGAAAAATGAGAAGAAGAATCATCATCAAAGTGACTAATACTATGTTCTTGTTCTTCCAAATCGTCTAATTCCCCTTCATCTATCTCATATGATTCATCATCTCTCATGTGATTATTTTGAAATGGAGGTTGAATTCTTTGCTATTCATTTTCTCTTCTTTCCCTCTGAATATCATTATTTCTTCTTTCTCGTGGCAAAAATCTAGGAACAAAAGGTCTTCTAAATTGGTTTTGATTTCTCTCTTCTTCAGGTATAGGTTTTTTCTGATTTTTATTTCCCAACTCCAACCTATCAATATTAGCAAATAATTTTTTTATTATTTTATTCATTTCATCCATTTTACTGTCTGAAGCTCTTCCTGTAGAACTGGATGGAACAATTTTTTTTTTACCTTTTCTATCCACCACTTGATAATCTGTTTCTTCTTTGAGTTTGTTTGAAGACAATATGTTAGACTCCACTTCCAATGCAGCATATTGCATATTTAAAAATGATACAGACTTTCTTTCTCCTAACAATAAAGAGAATCCATGATCAAAAGAGTTTGCATAAGTTACTTCACTGATGTTTCAGAGGGTTTTATTTCAGCTGGTATTCTGCTGTACATTTTATTGAACCGTTTTGAAAAATCTCCAACGGCTTCATCTTTCTTTCTTTTCAATGATCCAAACTCTGTAATGTAATATAAATAATATTTAGTATCTCCCCATTGTCTCATGAAAAATTCTTCTAAAGCATCTATACCATCTATAGAGTTTGGTGGTAATTCCCTAAACCACTTTCTTCCTTCACCATATAAGATTTGAACAAAAACTCTCATCCAGACATCTTCATTCTCAAAATTCTGATTATCTGCATAGCTCAGATATGTATTCCAGTGTTCTTCTGCTGTAACATCTCCTTGACCATTGAATCTTAGAAGATATTTCTGATAATCTCCACCTAGGAGAGCATTTAAAGGTTGAGCCAAAACTAAAGGGTCATATCTGGCTGCTACCATAGCAGCCATCCTATTTTGAGGCTAAGCCATTCTAGGACTGGAAATACTAGAACTTGAATTGGATTGGTTGGTACTTGAATGTTGTGATGAAGGAGGGAAATTACTGGAATTTGGCTGATGTAATGAGACTATATTTGCAAAAGGAATGTAGAATGAAAATAAAGAAGAAGCACTTGTCTGTAATGCTTCAAGTTTAACTTCCTCGGGTAACAAAGGATTTGTGAAAACTTGGAAGTTGTCTATTGGAGAAGGGGTAAACAGTAGATCTAATTCTTCTTTCCCTTTCTTAGAATGTGGATCAAAAGAAGGAACAGGAAAAAATGAAGATTCAGGAATCTCCAAGGCTGAGGGATTTTTAAACTTTCCTGATGAGGTAGAACTTAATCTTTGTCTAGCTTCCTTCAATATTTTTTTAGGGTCCGAGACTCCTGGGTTTAGAGGTGATGAGGGATTTCCTCGAGTTCATATCCTTTTTGAATCCACTGTAATTTTCTGTAGGTGACTGATGTAGTCTATAAATAGATTTTACTGATCTTGTTCACCTTCCAAAATCAGATATATAAAGATGTTGAATACCCATGGAAGATGTACTTTCGTTTCTCCGTTCCCCAACAACGGCGCCAAAAGATGTTATCACTAAAGTTGAACCTTGACTACTTAATTTCAAGATTAGAGAAATATTAAAAATAAATCAAACTAATAAAATCAAATTTATACAGAGAAGGGTGGTATGTAATCAAAGGGTTTGGGAAATCAAATAAGACAATAATCATAAAACTACATGACACATAATAAAGTACAAAGTTCAACAACAGAAGATATTATGAGTATGAATTTACAAATAAATGAATCTGGTTCTACAATTGAGGATTTAAAGATAACCGTATTTCATCGCAAGAATCTTGTAATGGATTAACAGTACCATACACAAGATAAAATCATAATAAAATACAATTCATAAATAAAAGCAAAACATGTTCATGATCATAATCGTTTCATAGTAATAGTTCTGTATTAAAGATGCAAAACAATATATGTCTTATAGTTCATAACCAAAACTTGATTCCCATCTATGATTCCAACCCCTTCTACATCTTCTTACTGACTATTATATACAAAAAAATTTCAAAGTTTTGAAATAGTTGTTAGATCCTATTTTCATGGATCAAACTTTTCAAAAATAGTAAAGTCTTTAGATCTTCACTTTCAAACTTAATACAAATGTAATCAAAGTAAAACACTGCTATCTATTTGTCAAATTCTAATTACTTTTGAAACAACTATCCTAAATATTTGCTCACTAAATACTTTTGGAAGATTATGCTATGATAGTTAAATCACTCAAAACCTGGGATGTCTTTTGCAACCTGGCATATTTAGCATCCATGTTCTCCACTCGATTTTGTGCTTCTTTTATCTGGATCTTCATGTGCTCATACTGTTTCTAAATAGCCATTTTCTCCTTTAAGATATCTCTGGATATAAGAAGAAGCTTTTGATAATCAATTTATTTTTCTTCCAAGTATTCCCGTAATATTTTATTGGTAGTCATCTGACTTTCATTTATGTTTTGCAGAAACTTAGTCTGCTCCTCATAAGTCTGTAAAGACTTTTTGATCTGATTTAATTCTGGGACTACCTCGGTTTCTTTTACATCCATAAGAACCTCATATTCCTTCATCGACTTTGAAACTGGTCCATTTTTGTTTTCAGGATAGGCTTGTTTATTCATGCAAAATCTCTCAGGTATACATCATGAATTACCCTGAAGATCAATGAAATTTTCATTTTCTAAACAATGCCATTCCTTGGATACATGTATGTTTTCCTCACTGAAGGAATAATTTACAATAACGAGTTTTCCAAAATCTTCGTTTCTGCTTCTAGGATCATTGTATTAGCTTCATTTCTTCCTCCAACCTACTCCTTAATCTAGTCTGTGGTTTTAAGCTAATATATTTTGCATTTAGAATTTCAACTCGTTCTTATTCCTTCACATTTGTATTTTTTATAACAATACTCAAACTATCAGGGTTTTTTAGATCTTCCTTTACCTGCTTAACTATTGTTTCATATGTGGCTGAAGATTCTGGAAACAAGTCATTTGCAACTTTAGGTTCTTCTATGAAGTCTTTTCCTTCCTCTGCAATCTGTTTGGTTTCCTCCATGTGCCTCTATGTTTGGTGATTCACATCCTCTTTTTTTTTATATGAAATTTCTGCACTTTTTCCTTTTTCTTTAACTTTCTCTTCAAACCCTAATCCAAGAAGAAAGTTCTCCCAACTCCATCCATCCTTATTCAAATGTGAAATTACCAGCAACTCGGTCAAACCCTGGTGATAAATAGGAAGGGAAGTATGTTTTGGATGGG
>LPNX010309997.1:149346-187566 GCA_001517045.1 Pseudotsuga menziesii | reverse complement strand
GAGAAATATAGCTGCAGGGATTCAAAATTACTGGGACTCAGGGAAATCAATTCATTTTCGATCTGGTGTCCCCTCATCTCATTTGTCTTTCCAAAGAGTTCAGAAATTTTCTCCCATACTTGATCCAGTGAAGTCAATCCATCGAGATGGAAAAGGAGGTCTCGGGAAATACTGAGACATAGAAGGCCATAGGCCTCATCTCTCCGATTGTGCCATTTGATCTTCTCTGCAGCAACATTGGGATCTGCTTCTGTAGCCATAGTCACCCTGTAGAGGCATTTCACTCTCAACAAGATCTCCATCTCTGCTTTCCATTCAAAAAAGTTGAAGGGAGTGAGGATAGTTTTCTGTGAATCCATAGCTTTAGAAAATCTGTCCCGGCTGTCAGCAGAAGGCTCCCAGTCTTGATGTCGAACCTGCAAAACAAATTTTGGAGGAGAGTAACAACCTACAATGGATCTGATACCATGTAGAAATTCAGGCCTGCAGTAGATTAATTTCACCCACAACAATTAACAATTGATCATGCAAAATTATCAACAATGGAGACTGAATATGGAGCTGTAACACAAAATTATATTAACTGAGTGTAAAATAGCCAACCCTGTAATAACATAGGCTTCTGAATATATAGAATACATGATCAAATCAAATGCATAAGGAAGCATCCAAATATAGCATAAAGCAGGCTTACCCAAAATAGGCAAATCCCCCATAGGTGTAAAAAGCTGATCCCAAATCTATCAAGGACCCCACGAATTAGAAAGGGTGCATGGGAAAGCTAAAGAGTGGTCAAATGGAAGCTCATACATGCTTTTTCATAGAGGAAAGAGTGGATGAGGAAGAGGCAACAAAGCTGATTCACCTCACCTAGTCTTGCTTTCCTATGTGCCTTAAAACACTGAAAAAGCAGGCAATAAAGCAGAAAAAGCAGAAGGGCGCCTAGGAGGCCAGGAATAAAGTAGATTTGATTCCCAATGCTTTCCCAAGCGCTCCATGAGTCAATAATGGCAAGTTTTACCTCTATGGATAGGCAATTAGCAACTTGCACATGGTGGGACTCATGGACTAGGCAAATAAGACAAAATAAATGAAATAATGTCTAAGTGGGTAAATACTATGGGTTGATTATTCTAACAGGTCTGAACCCATGTAACCATCTTTTGCAATATTTTTAACAAGTAAAATGGTAATTTAAGTTTTAAACTTCCATTAAGATGCATTAACGGTCACAAATGACATTTAAGGATCCTGTCATAATGACCTTCACAAGTTATGTAATTCTGAACCATTTCTAATGGAATCTTCCAATTAGGTTTGATTTTACTTATATGAATACCATTTTTCCAACTTAACTTCTCAAACCCTGGCAACAAGAATTCACCATAATTACCCTAAAAATATTGTTGTTTGAACCATTTTTCTCCCTGCGCTGGAACACCGATTGCTTCTGCAATAGATTCTTCATCCACTGTAACCCTTAAACTCTTCAAATCGACCACCCCATCTCTGTAGTTTTTTATAAATTCTTGGTTCACTTAAATGTTATAACCCTACAATATCTCATAGAAAGCATACCATCCAACATTTCTCATTAACTGCACTGATTTTGGAAATTGCATAATCCACTGTGTGTTATCTAGTTCAAGCCTGTAAATTAAACCTCCCGGCCTATTATTCATCATACTGTCTGAGTTTTCATCCATAGTTACCCTAGGAATTTCGATAATGTCACACAATACAATCCATAGTAGAGCTAAATAGGTTAATGTGATAAATGATAAGACATTACAGGCTAACATCAACATTAAAAGTATATGTCCATCATGTTTAATGATATCGATGCATGTGGGTACACCCTTGAAATTATACAAACACTTGTGGGAACCTGGAGAGTGCTAAGATCAAATGGTTCATGCATAATTTGGATATGCTTTTAAAGGAAAATCATAATGTATTAAACCATAGTACAAACCCTTTCCATGTTCCTTCACTCCATCATTGCGCTAACAAAAGCTTTATTTTCAACATCATGAATCAAGTCAAACTGGTAGCACTACTATGTTTTCATTTTTTACATATGTTGCTGGTTTATAACCAAATTTATATATATACTTTATTTCATAATATCCTTTGCTTTAATACAAATCCATAACCTTTGAGAGATAAATGATTTGAGCCTTATTATGGTTTAAAAGAAAACATAGCAAAAAATCATAAAAAAAACTAGGGTAAAACTAGGATAAATTTCCATAGTAAAAGGTAGGGTAAAACTAGGATTATGACCCCAAATGGAAACACTAAGAAAAAGTAAAAAAAATACTAAGATAAAAATGAAAAACAACTATAGAGATAACACCCCACTATACCTAATTTAGTCATAACAAAGCAGAAGGCTCCAGCAGTAAGGAAATTAGTAAAGGCTGTGGAAAATAAATCGGATAATAATAAGAAAAATTCAGTAGAACTAGACATGGCATATGACATAATAAAAGATATTAAGAAAACTAAGGCAAATGTTTCTTTACCGCAGAAAAGAAGAAAACTCTTGGAAGCCTTGGATCCTCAACCCAATTCAACTCAAGACAATGTCCCACTAGATAAAGAGTTAATGAAGCTAGCATTGGAGGAAAGTCAAAATCTCAGACTAAGCCATTTTTACTGACGTTTGAGACTTTTAATTTAAACATACATAATTGTCTGGTAGACTATGGAGCATAATATAATGTCATGCCTTTGAAATATTGAGATGTTCAATTTACCGTAGAAAAGAAGAAAACTCTTGGAATTCTTGGATCCTCAACCCAGTTGAACTCAAGACAATGTCCCATTAGATAAAGAGTTAATGAAGCTAGCATTGGAGGAAAGTCAAAATATTAGACTAAGCCATTTTTACTGACGTTTGATATTTTTAATTTAAACATACATAATTTTCTGGTAGACCCTAGAGCATAATATAATGTCATGCCTCTGTCAGTTTGTAAAAAGATAAATGGGTAACCTACTCTATCTTCTAGTAAAATCATCCAGCTACATAGAACAACAGTCAACGTGGTAGGCGAGATGAAAAATGTATTGATTCGATTAGCAGTCGATGAAAGGGTCTATCAGTATATAGAAATCATGGTTGGAGACATCCCAGAATCATATGGCTTGATACTAAGTAGGGACTGGTCTGTAAAGATCAATGTTATTTCACAACAGATTGGTCACACTTGTGGTTTCCCTATAAGGACCGTCAGAATCAGATATAAGTGCTAAGGGAACCACATATGAAGTATAATGTGACATAGCTGGAAGGGAAAAATGAGTCAGTAAATTTTTTTGCAGTCAGTTTTGGGCAACTATTTTTTAGAGCTTGAACTGATAAATTATTAAGCGAAAGACGCCAACAGTGAGTCAGATGAATAGTCCGATCTCCTTCAATTTTCACAGACTAAAAATATTGATTGTAACATAGTTAATTTAGTCTCTATTTTAGAAACTAGAACTAGTACTGTAGAATTACAAGATCAATTTTGGGTGTTATATTTTGATGGTTTGAAAACCCAAGAAGGGTCAGGGGTCGGTTGTGTCCTGATTGATCCAGAAAAGAAAAGAAAAAACATTTTTTATCTTCTAGATTAGAATTTGAATGTACAAATAATACGGCTGAGTATGAAGCATTGATCCAAGGATTGAAAAATGAAATTGAGTTTAAAGTAAAAAATCTAAAAGTTTTTGGAGACTCTGAAATAATTGTAAAGCAGGTTCGCAATACAATTCTTTGTCTATCTCCTCGTTTAAAAGGCTACCAAAATGAAGTTTGGGAGATCATAATGAATTTTGATGCTTTTAATATTAATTATGTTCCTAGACTAAAATATGCAACAACAGATTTATTAGCCACTTCAGCTATGAGATCGGTACCTACAAATATCAAATGCTCAATTGAATTGATTTTTAGGCCATCTGTACCTGATAATGTCACCGAACTGAGAGTATTCAATGATGACCAATAGATTTTGGAATTCTTAACAAATGAAGAGACTTTCAAAGATGTCAATATTGATGATGAAGAACACCAACCAAATATTCATAATGGTAATTTCATACCAAAAGGGGTCAGAACATTGGAGGGAATGTTTGACTTGAATAACAAATTTAGGAGGCTAGCCAATGTCAAAACACACAGTTCATCGATGCAGTATGATTTGATCAATCTAGGGGCAGAAGATGAACCTAAGTATGTAAACTTGGGAAAATGTTGTTCACCAGGTGAAAGAAGCAAGTTTATCAATTTATTTTAGCAATATAAATATGTTTTTTCCTGGACTTATGATGATCTGAAGATGTATGACACATGCATCATCCAACATGTGATTCCTATTAAAATGGGTGTGAAACATTTCCAACGGTAACTTCGTAAGATGCACCCCAAGCTGGAACCCTTAATTCAAAGTGAGGTGAAAAAATTACTTGATGCAAAGATTATTTTTAGAGTTAGACACTCAGAATGGGTGGAAAATTTAGTACCAATGAGGAAAAATTATGGGGAAATAAAATTATGTGTGGAATTCAAAAATATGATCCGTGCCTCGGACAAAGACAATTATCCATTCCCTCCAATGGAGCATATTTTGTAGATGATTTCAGGCTATGAGATGTTCTCCTTATTGGATGGGTTTTTAGGCTGCAACTAGGTATTAGTAGATGAACAAGATAGGTTGAAAACCACGTTTTGTACAAAGTGGGGAACCTTTTCCTATAGAAGAATGTTGTTTGGATTAATTAATGTTGGAGCTACTTTCCAAAGGGCCATGGATATAGATTTTCGATGACTAATAGGACACAGTGTGGTGGTCTACATGGATGGCATTACAATGTTTTCCAAGAAAAGAGAAGAACATCCACTCCATTTAAAACAAATTTTTGAGTGCTCTCGGAAATACGGTATCTTCTTAAACCCTAAGAAATGTGTTTTTGCAGTATTGGAAGGAAATCTATTGGTTCATATCATTTATAAAAGGGGAATCTCCATAGACCCAGAAAGGATTGAAGCTATTGTAGAGATCCTCTTACCCCACAATAAGAAAGGCATGCAATATTTAATGGGGACTATTAATTGTGTGCGAAGGATTGTGCCTGATTTTGCACAAATAGTCAAACCTTTGTAGCAAATGGTTAAGCAAAGTGTGTAGTATAAATGGACTGACATAGAGAAGAATGCCTTTACTAATATCAAAACAGTAATAGTACATGCACCTTCACTTCAAAGTCCTGATTTTGATAAAGATTTATCTTATACACTTTTTCTTCTGATAATTTGCTTGCAGCAGTGTTGATGCAAAAAGAAGAAAGGGGAGATAAATTCCCTATATCATTTATGAGCATTGGCCTGCAAGGTGTTTAATTGAACTACCCCACCATTGACAAGCAAGATTACACAGTGTTTAAAGTGGTAAATAAATTTAGGCCATATATCCTTAAGAATCGGACTAAAGCGGTTGTCCCTCACCTGAAAGTATGAAGTCTCTTCGTGCAAAAAGAGTTGGGAGAGAGAAGAGGAAATTGGGTTACGGCTCTACAAGAATACGATTTAGAGTTTAAGCCGACATCCATTATTAATGGACAAGGACTTTTCAAGCTAATGGCTGAAAGTCAAAATAATGAAGAAGGTGATTGGGAGAATGAGGCCGAAGTTCATATGATTGACATGTGTCCCATTTTTACAGCTCCAGAATCATGGTATAGAGACTTCATACATTATCTCCAGCAAGGTTATTCACCAGAACATTGGATTTTCAAATAAAGAAGAGCACTATGTCTGAAATTAGCATCATATCAAGTAATTGATGGAGTTATTCTTAGAAGGAAGTATGACGAGTTTTTTTTAAGATGCTTAGAACATGAGGATGCAATTAAAGTGGTCAAGGAATTGCATGATGCTTATGCTAGAGGAAATTATTCAGCAGACACAACTGCTCACAAGATCTTGAGAGTAGGATACTATTGTCCAACCTTGTTTAAAGACATACATGCATATGTAAGAAAATGTGATACATGCCGGCGAAGTGGAGGAAGACTTATGAAAGTGGTTGAACCGCTACCACCAGTCATTTTTTTGAACCCCTTTTGATTGGGATATATCTCCTTTGTACACTTTTATCCTTTTTGGGGATTAGGAGACTACCATATGAAAAAGAGACCACATTGGAGTATTCTTCTTGTTTTCAGACTCTCTAAAAATGAAAAACACCATAAAAAATTTACCTTCCTGGGCTCGATAAAAATCCATGAGATAGTATCATATTGAGCATACTTATATCCATTCTTTGTGCTCCTTAAACTATGAAGAAGACCAATAAAGGTGGTCATCTCATATGATATCACATTACGGAAAATTTCCCCCATTGGGTCACCTTTGTTTAGAGTACTCTGCAATGAGTCTCCCTTTGATCCCCTGGATACCACTATTCTAGTTACTCCCCCAAGTATTTACCATTGCAGTTATCTTCCTGGTTTTACAGCTATGATCCATTTCCCATGAGTCAATTTCATTTTATGCCTAGTGTTATAGCTCAAAATGACACATCTTTACCTATGACCACTTTCCTATGTTTTCGTCGTATGTCGACACTTCCATGACGACACTTCATGAAAAGTCACTGAAAGTCATTGAAAAAACACCTAACTTGGAGGACCCATACCTTCAATTTTGTAACTCCATTTGACCTCATCTCTACACCATTGGAAATATATTTCAGTGAGCTAAAAATTTCTAGAAGACACCAAAGTCTAAAAATGCCCAGAAATACCACAAAAATGACTATTTTGATGTGTATGCGAGTTTCCTTAAGGCAAACCCGCGTACGTACGCGATTTGCTATATATAATAGTCATGTACACCTTATATACGTGACCTTCTGCATTGCAACCCACATATACCTCCTAGTGTATGAGACTATTGTCTCTACAACCTGCATATGCCTTCAAAAAATGTCAAAAAACACGTCTTTTGAATTTTAGGTAGTTTGGGTAGTTATGCAACTGACTCCTTCAGTTGTAACTACTTTATCTTCACCCCTAACTCTTCCTTAAGCATATAAATAGAGGTAGGGAGGTCCATGATAGGAGACTTTAATATTTGCATTGTTATGCTGGAGGGATTGGAGCTCTCTTTGCCCACACCTTTGCACTAAAATATTTCTCCTTTTGTTGCAGAGCTTGGAGGCTGAGTTCCTTGGAGAAGAGAAGCAGCAAAACCAGATCAAGGTTTCGTGAGGTGCCAAACTTGAAGAGAAGGTATACTTGTACTTGTTTTCAAGATTAATAAAGATGTGATGTCCTTCTTCCCAAATTATTGTTCAATGTGTGATTAAATATTTGTTTATGATCATATGATGATGTTAGTCAGATAATTAGTTCATGTTTATTTGATTATCATTTTTTTATATGTGGTCATAATGGTTTGAGGAAGGTATAATTCCTTTTGCAGGTCTCTTGGAGCAAGAGGAGCAAGAAGAGGATTAAAGGGATGCTTGGATAAACCTTCATTTGTCTAAGGTATGAACCATTCTAATCTCTAAATCTTGTTTATATATACTTGCAGAACCATTTTCATCCGCATTTCAACCCTAGTACGTTGATGGCCTCTTAAACCCTAGCCATAGGAAACTTTCCTTTACAATAGAACTGGTAACTCTGCTGGGGAAGTCTTGCCTATTTGGGGTTTCTATGACTTTCTGTCAGTCTTTTGCATTGTTTCAGGTCCTTCTTACCACTTAGGAACACTTTATAATTCTGATAGCACACCTCCCCTACCTTCCTAAGGCAGTTATTTGACTTTTTTTGGGATTTTTTCCACCCATACACAAGTTGCAGACTGAACAGTCGCGTGTCTAGTTTAGTACATGCAACTTTATATACTGTCAACCCATGTATGATATGTGACTTTTCAGTGGTCCAACCCACATGTGCTTGTACACACTACTTGTTGTATTGTCAACCCGTGTATGACACGTGACCTGTCAGTAGTGAAACTCGCGTATGCCCCTTTGAACAATGTTTTTTCCTCTTTTGTGGTTTTCTTCTGTTTGAAGGTTGTTTGGTAGGTATTTTGGGGTCCTCTATAGGTGCATGACTCCAGGGAGTTAGTTTCATCCCTTTTGGTCGTTCTTTATCTATGTGATAAGCCTTTTTATATCATTAGTGTTTGCTCTTTGCTCTTTCCCCCTACCCCCTTTGCTTGGCATGATTTTTGGTTTATGTTTCTGGTCAGCCTATGTTAGTGATATTTGTCTGAGTTCAGAAGATTGTTGGTGTTTGTTTCCTTCTTCTTTTGTTGGTTAACTTCACCATGCCAAAATATTTGACTTGTCTTTCATGCAATCATTCCTTCCAAGTAGGGTTTATACTGACTTTAGTTCATTCTAGAGTTTGTTTGGTGGTTGTATAGAAGAGTTCCTTTTTCTTGGTTCTTTTTATCTACATACTTTTTTTTGTAGGTAGTTTTTCTTTTTCATTTATAAAATAAAAATAAAAAGAATGTATACGTGTTTTTGCTACTTTCCCCCCCCACCTCCTTCTTTGGATTGACCTTGTTGGACAAGGTATTGAGAAACCTCTGTTTGTAGGTTTAGATTTATACTTGGGACTTCTTGACCTTTCTTTATGTCAGTCTTATTGATTATTCTCTTCATTCCAAAGTTGTTTGATTTTTTACCTTTGTAAGCCTTCCTTTCAAGAGAGGTTGATATCTAACTTTAGGGAAAACTAGGGTTTGTTTATGGGGTGTAGAGTAGTTGCCTATTTGCTTTGCTTATAGTATTTGTTTGCATTTAGACTATTTTTCTTTTGCATTTATAAAAGAAAAAGGAAAAAAAAACACATGTTTTCTTTATATGCTTGTAGATTAGGTTTTTATTCTAGATTGCATGGTATATCATTATTTTTGAAAAAAATAAAAAGAAATTGTTCTTTTGTGGCTTTCAAGATTCTATTTGAAAAAGGAAAGAGAATAGTTTTTTATTTTTGCATTTCATTTCTCTTTGTTTAGTCATTTTGTTTCAACTTTGAGTCAAAATACCACATAAGTTTCATGCCATTTACTCTCTGACTACAAACAACCTATTAAAATAAACAATATAATTTAAAATTTATTAGTAAGTTTTATTTTATAGGGTCATACACCAACTAGCTCAAGCTATACTTGTAGATTAGGGAGTTTTAACTCTCCACAAGTATAAAATTTCAGACGTAGTTGGCCAATCACTAGGTAAACCCTTTTCATTAATGATGGTTTCCCTCATGTTTGTTAATAGTTCTCATTGTTGACCGGTAATCAAACGGTTTCCTCCATGTTCGACTTCAGCTCCTTTATTCGCATGGTTAGGATTTGTACCTTTTGGGCGGTTTGGATTGAAGACCTTGGGCCGAAAATAGCATCGTCATTTTTTGCTATTGCCCAAGTTGTGCAACACCTTGTTACATTTTATATGACATTTTTCTGAGACATAGATCCACCTTATATTTTTGTGGCTATGATCGATTGTCGAGTATGGATCCACCTTGTTCATTTGTGGCCATGACTCCTTTAGATTCGATATGGCGCCTTTTTGCATATTGAGCGGCCATGATAGTTTCATCAGTTATACATATGTTGGATCCTCCTATATATTTATGGTGATGATTTGGATATGAACTTGTATGTCCCAGAGATCAGTTTTGTCTAACATTTATCTCTCTTTCAGGTACCTTTGTTCGAGCCTTTTGATCTTGGATTCTCTTCTCTCTCCATACTTAGCTGTTTGCTTTATTATCTATTTTGGCTATCATCTTCCCCTCTAACCTCATGCATTAGGGGGAATCTATTATAGCTCAAAATGACACATCTCTTCCTGTGGCCACTTTCCTATGTTTTCGTCATATGTCGACACTTCTTGAAAAGTCACTGAAAGTCATTGAAAAAACACCTAACTTGGAGGACCCATATCTTGATTTCTGTAACTCTGTTTGACCTCATCGCTACACCTTTGGAAATATATTTCAGTTATATAAAACTTTCTAGAAGACACCAAAGTCTGAAAATGCCCAAAAATACCTTAAAATGACTTTTTTTGATGTGTATGTGAGTTTCCTTAAGGAAAACCTGCATATGTATGCAAGTTGCTATATATAATAGTCGCATACGCCTTATATACATGACTTTCTGCATTGAAACCCATGTGTACCTCCTCATGTACATGACTGTTGTGTCTGCAACTGACGTATGCCTCCTAAAAATGTCAAAAAACACATCTTTTGAATTTCGGGTAGTTTGGGTAGTTATGCAACTGACTCCTTCAGTTGTAACTACTTTGTCTTTGCCCCTAACTCTTCCTTAAGCATATAAATAGAGGTAGGGAGGTCCATGACAGGAGACTTGAATCTTTGCATTGTTATGCTCGAGGAATTGGAGCTCTCTTTTCCCATACCTTTGCCATAGAAGCTTTCTCCTTGTGTTGCAGAGCTTGGAGGCTGAGTTCCTTGGAGAAGAGAAGCAGCAAAACCAAATCAAGGTTTCGTGAGGTGCCAAACTTGAAGAGAAGGTATACTTGTACTTGTTTTCAAGATTAACAAAGATGTGATGTCCTTCTTCTTCCCAAATTATTGTTCAATGTGTGATTGAATATTTTTTTATGATCATATGATGATGTTAGTTAGATCATTAATTCATGTTTATTTGATTATCATTGTTTTATATGTGGTCATAATGGTTTGAGGAAGGTATAATTCGTTTTACAGGTCTCTTGGAGCAAGAGGAGCAAGAAGAGGATTGAAGGGCTACTTGGATAAACCTTCATTTGTCTAAGGTATGAACCATTATAATCTCTAAATATTGTTTATATATACTTGCAGAACCATTTTCATCCACCTTTCAACCCCAGTACGTTGATGGCCTCTTAAACCCTAGCCATACGAAACTTTCATTTACAACAGAAATGGCCACTCCGTTGGGGAAGTCTTATCTATTTGGGGTTTCTCTGTCTTTCTTTCAATCTTTTTCATTGTTTCAATTCCTTCTTACCACTTAGGAACACTTTATAAGTCTAATAGCACACCTCCCCTGCCTTCCTAAGGCAGTTCCTTGACATTTTTTGGGATTTTTTCCACCCATATTCAAGTTGCAGACCGAACAATCATGTGTCTGGTTTGGTACACACGACTTTGTATACTATCAACCCACGTATGATTTGCAACTTGTCAATGGTACAACCTGCGTGTGCTTGTACATGCGACTTGATATATTGTCAACCCGTGTATGACACATGACCTGTCTGTAGTGAAACTCGTGTATGCCCCTTTCAACAATGTGTTTTCCTCTTTTGTGATTTTTCTTCTGTTTGGTAGGTCTTTTGGGGTCCTCTGCAAGTGCATGAATCCAGGTATTTAGTGTCACCCCTTTTGGTTGTTATTTATCTATGTGATAATCCTTTTTATAGCATTAGGGTTTGCTCTTTTCTCTTTCCCCCTACCCCCTTTGCTTGGCATGATTTTTGGTTATGTTTCTGGTCATCCTTTATTAGTGATATTTGTCTGATTTCATTCTAGAGTTTGTTTGGTGGTTGTATAGCAGAGTTCCTTTTGCTTGGTTCTTGTTATCTGCATACTTATGTTTGTAGGTAGTTTTTCTTTTTCATTTATAAAAGAAAAATAAAAAGAACATATACTTGTTTTTGCTGCTTCCCCCCCACCTCCTTCTTTGGCTTGACCTTGTTGGACAAGGTACTTAGAAACCTATGTTTGTAGGTTTATATTGATACTTGGGACTTCTTGACCTTTGTTTATGTCATTCTTCTTTCTCAGTCTCTTCATTCCAAAGTTGTTGGCTTGTTTACCTTTGTAAGCCTTCCTTTCAAGAGAGGTTGATATCCAACTTTAGGGAAACCTAGGGTTTGTTTGTGGGGTGTAGAGTAGTTGCCTATTTGCTTTGCTTACAGTACTTGCTTTCATTTAGGTTGTTTTTTCTTTTGCATTTATAAAAGAAAAAGGAAAAAAAAACACATGTTTGCTTTATATGCATGTAGATTAGGTTTTTATTCTAGATTGCATGGCATATCATTGTTTTTGAAAAAAATAAAAAGAAATTGTTCTTTTGTGGCTTTCAAGCTTCTATTTGAAAAAAGAAAGAGAACAGTTTTTTCTTTTTGCATTTAATTTCTCTTTGTTTAGTCATTTTGTTTGAACTTTGAGACAAAATACCACATAAGTTTCACGCCATTTACCCTCTGACTAAAAACAACCCATTAAAATAAACGATATAATTTAAAATTTATTAGTAAGTTTTATTTTATAGGGTCATACAGCAACTAGCTCAGGATAGACTTGTGTATTAGGGAGTTTTAACTCTCCACATATATAAAATTTCAGACATAGTTGGCCAATCACTAGGCAAGCCCTTTTCTACATTGATTGTATCTGGGAAGCTCCTCTCAAACGGGAGTTAAGCACGAGGCCACATGGAGACTTGGACTGAGGAGATAATCCTCTGATTCCGTGTCAAAGCATAGACCAAGGTTTTTACGCATCTGGAGATTCTGTCTTAGACAGGGTTTCGGGCTTTGCTACCCTACCCATGCGTATGAACTAGGCTTGCAACTGTCCCCCCAGATTATCGATACAGTTAAGGTAGCCTTTGGTCTCTTTGACATATAGGGTTCATACACAGGTACATCGAAAGGCTATTTCTGGTTGACCTTGGACAGGCTTGGAAGGTAACCCTGATAGAAGGTGTCAGAGGGCGGTGGGTCATCCTCCACTTGTGCCTAAAAATATTTACAGGGACAGCAAGTAACTATCTATCAACTTTCTTTTGGAAAGCGTATCTTATACTTGTTTGTCTATTTGGATTTAGAAATTTTTAGTGAGCGCTGTGTGGTTTGTTTGTACTTAGTGTGCCTTTAGGTGTGTGCTTTGTAATTTTGGTTGCCTATCAACCTTAGAATTTGTCTCCTAGTTTGAAACTATGGCTAACACACCTTTGAACACCAACGAAGAGATCCCCATGCTGGGAACTCCTTGTACTATTTCTCTCACAGGGAATGTTGATGTTCCCTTGATGGCCACCCTGAATCTACCTGGATTCACCCTAGGGCTACCAGTGTGGTTGTTTTCCACTCCAGCTGTCCTGAATGCCACTAATGCTTCTCAAGTAAGCTCCTTATATCAAGGGCATCAAAACAATGCTTCCCCTTCACATATAATTAATTCTCCTCCTCCTTCTACCTCATGAGGTGAAAGTACTGATACTCATAATCGACAGTCTAAAAGGAGCAAAAGAAGGTGGAATAGGAAGAAGGCACATAAGTAAGGGGGCACCCGTTCAACCTATACAGGTCAAGTTGAACCTTGCCACCCAAGATCTGCAGTCCATGTTGGGGGCACCCATCCAACCTCTGTAGGTCATGTTGGATCTAAGCACTCAACCTCTTCAATTCAAGTTGATCTTCACCATCCAGCCTCTTTTGATCATGCTAGTGGGATCCTTCCAACCTTTCTAGGTCACATTGGATCCAGTTACTCAGCCTTTGCAGTTCATACTGAGGGAACTCATTCAACCTCTGATGTTCAATTTGAACCTCCCCATCCAACCTCTGCAAGTCATGTTGGATCCATCCACCCGGTCTTTGAAGTTCATGCTGGGGGCACACACTCAATTGTTGCAAAGCATGTTGATCCTAACCATTCAGCCTCTGCTGTTCATGTTGGTGGTTCCCATCCAACCTATGTAGGTCACGTTGGACCTATTCTTTTAGCCTCTGTGAGTCATGCTGGGGGCATTCTCTCAGCCTCTGTGGTTCGTGCTGAAGACAATCCGTCAGCCACTGTGAATCATGTTGACATTGTTGAAAAGACTAACCGTTCAAAACACAAGCTCAAGTTTCCTTGTAATCTTTTTGAGGGAGACCACCTTACTTATAAATTCCCTTCTATCATGGAGCTGCGAAGAGTTTGGTTTCAAGGTCATCCCATTTTTGAACATCCTGAAGTATCTCAACAACCAGCCTCTCTTAGTCAGGTTAGACCCAGTCACCCAGCCTCTGTAGTTCATGTTGGGTGCAAACTCAGCCTCTGTAGGTCATGCTAAGAGAAAACAGTCATCCACTGCTATTCATGTTGACACCATTCAGAAACCTAGTCGTTTGAAGTGCAAACTTAAGTTCCCATGTAATCTATGCAAGGGGGATCATATTACTCACCAGTTCCTTGCTATCGCAGAGGTGCGAAGAGTGTGATCCAAGACTCAAGAATATCCTTCTCCTGAACAACCTATAGTTTCTCAACGACCTACTCAACCTTTGGCTGATCAAGTGGTCGAACCAATCTTAGATTTGGTCGATCCCACTCTTCTTTCAGAGAGTGATCCTAATGTGATTGAATCATTGTCATCTTTGGTCAATCCCACTCTCCCTTCGGAGAGTGACTTTCATGAAGCGGTTGAATCGATTCCATTGTCGATCAACCCCACTCTTCCTTTGGAGAGTGAAGTGTCTGCTAGTCACATTTTCTTCACTGCTAGTTCAGAAATTACTGAACAAGGGGGCACTGAACCTGTTTCGAATCATCCCCCACCAAGCTCTCGAATTGCTTCCTTTGATTGGGATAGCCTAGTTGAGTCGTGCCTTCCTTCTAATGCACCATTCTAGATAAAGGTCAAAGTTGAGTCATACACTATTGCTCGTTGTATTGTTGATGAAGGGGCCTTAGCTAGTATCTTTTCTACTCATGCTTGGCGAGGCATGGGATCTCCCAACCTTGTGTCGATTACTAGTCAATTACTGGCATTTGATAGAAGAACTTATATAGCCTTGGGAATTCTTGCTCAAACACCTGTTACTTTGGGTGGGAAGACCGTCTTAGTTGACTTCATGGTGATAGAAGACCCCTTGGACTTCAATATGCTCCTTGGATGTGATTATATCTATGACGTACAAGCTGTGGTGTCAACATTCTATCATGTGATGTACTTTAATCATGGCAAAGAAATTGTCACTATTAATCAATTGGATTTTCTTGATCCGTCTCCTAACCCAACTAGAGACCAGGACTTTCCTTTATCGATTCCCAGTGTTTCTATAAACACTCCCCCGCCACGGGTGATCTATGTGGCCTCGTGTCCTTTGCGTTCAATTGCTATGGAGAAGCAGCCTCTGTTTTCATTCTTACCTTCTTGGGACTTGGTCCCAACAGTTGACCAAGTGAGTTATCCTATACAGACTGTGGGGCCTAATCTCCACTCTGTCAATCCATTTGAAATTTTAGACATGTGTCCTTTCTCGGATCATCTCCTTCCTTCAGATGAAGTCTTCCTAAAGTATTTGATACAGTCTGAACTTCTTTTGGATGTTCGTTCAGTTGTGACTAAGTCTATCTCTAATTTTCCTAGTAAGCCCGACATTTCTTCTTAGGTTGGTCTTGTTGAGTCTTTTGACACTTCCTTTGAATAGCAATTTAGTGATCTTGATGAGTTTGATTTTTCTTATGAATTTTTCAACTCCTGTGATACTGAGTTTGTTCTTGTAGACTCTATCTCCCTTGTTGATTTTTTCTCTCCTTCTGAGTTTGATATTATTGATCTTAAATCCATGGGCCTTGGCACTATAGAATCTCCTTCATTTGATTCTGCCTTGACTTTTTCTTTTGTAGAAGATAGCAAAGTCGCATGTGTTTCTGCCAAAGTGACCTGCATCAGATATTTTCTTCTGAATGTGATTTTGATGTTGTTGTTTTTTGGAGACAGAATTTTTAGTTGGAGTCACAACTGTTTACTAGCCTTGCCTTGTTTTTCAAGTTGTAACTACATTTGCATGTAACCTTCTCGTGCTTATGAGCCTGATGCCAGCTTTCACACTTTTAGCTTGTTGTATAAGCCCTCACCTTTGTTATCATCATTGCTAAGCCTTGTATCATTTTTCCTTTGCAACTTGACACCCTTTACCTTGAGGAGACTTTCCTGGAGAGTCTTTTCCTTGCTCATGTTCCTTGCATTATGCATAGGTTTGTTCCTCACACTTGGAACTAGTTTAGCTTTCCCCTGACACTCATCTCCTTGCATTTAGAGCATTCTTTCTGCTCTCCTTCGAGCTCATTAAAAACAGTAAGGAGGCCGTGAGTTGATGTTTCTAGACTCATTAAAACTTCACAAGAAAGATATTGAGTTTCTTTAGGCCCAGGTATGACTCCTCAAAATAGACTTAACTACCGAGTGAACTTGTCCATTCAGGCTTGTTAAAAATATGTGAATGGACATCCACATTGGTGGTAGGTTATCACTTTCTCAGACCATGTGGAATAATATGAGAAAGGAACACTCTCTTTTATTTGGAATTGAGAAGAGCATTCTCAGGGATAGGTTTATCGTTTTTTCGGACCTAAGGGACTAAACTTACGGAAAAGGAACCCCTGGTATAAGCTTATTTTTCTCTTTTTCATGCTCTATACCTAAACATGAAAAAGATTTCGAGTGTACTTTATGTCTTTGTCATGCTCGTTAAACCCTAAAGAACAAAGCATCGAGTTTACTGTTGTAAGCCCCATTTCTCGTAATCAAATGGATCTTTCCGAGTGATATTTACTTCCTTCACACTCGTAAAACTCAGGCTATATGCTGCTTTTGAAGGAGCATTGGGTAGGTGGTAATTTAACCTTTTTTGAACCTTCCTGACTAAATACGAAAAAGGTGCGCCTTACTTTTTTGGAAGCTAAGAGAGTTCTTCTATTGTTTGTTTTATACTTTTCCGGCCTCAGGAGACTAAATTGGATGAAAAAGCACCCCCCTAGAGTCTTTTTTGGAGTTTTTAGACTCTCTAAACTATGAAAACACCATCGAGCATGTACTAGTTGGGGCTCGTAAAATCCACGAATCAGTGCTATATCAAGCATTCTTCCGTCTTTTCTTTGAGCTTGCCAAAAATGAAGATGGTCATGAGTTTGCTTTCTTAGACTCGTTAAACCTTTACAAGAAAGAGGGGAAGGGAAGTTCATTCAAATGTTTTATACATCATGGCAGCAAGTCTTGTTTCCTTGAACAAAGAACCGGTTTTGAGTCTATCAATAGTTGGGTCCTAGTATTTTGACCTTATCATGATTCAGAGTTTCTTACTCCTCTAGTTGGTCTCTTTTCCAATTATATGGGGAATCTATCAATGTTTCCTACATTGCAGATTTGTTTCATTGGTCCTTTTTAAAGCTGCCTAAGTCACTTTTGAGTCATGCTCATTGTTCAAGGATTAAACCGTTGTCAGCCATTCTGCATTTTCCTTGACCTTTTGTGTCGGCCATTCCCTGGTATCAGTTCATTACATCATGTCTTCGACGGTCCTTGTCATGAAATTCAGTACCAACTCCAGATCCAATTAGTCTTTGACTTACCTCGTGTTGGATGATGGAGGATTTCTTAATGCCTTCCTTCCAACGAATCTCTTCCTATCGACTGCAACACATCTTTCTTTGGGGATCTGATTTAGAGTTTTATGACAGTACCTTGGGGATTGTAGTCATCAGTGGCAATTTCCCTCACTATTGGGTAGTGGGAATACCTTAATGTCTCCTACTCAATGTATTCTTCAAGTGTTTGACTTCAAGTCCTTGTAATCACGCTTGTTAGAATGTACTAGGTACCTTGGTGACCATTTTAATTAATGGTTGTTTCCCTTGTGTTTGTAAATAGTTCTCATTATTGACCAGTAATCAAATGGTTTCCTCCATGTTCGACTTCAACTCCTTTATTCGCATGGTTAGGATTTGTACCTTTTGGGCAGTTTGGATTGAAGACCTTGGGCCAACAATAGCATCGTCATTTTTTGCTAGTGCCCAAGTTGCATAAGACCTTGTTACATTTTATATGACATTTTGCTGAGACATAGATCCACCTTGTATTTTTGTGGCTATGATCGATTGTCAAGTATGGATCCACCTTGTTCATTCGTGGCCATGACTCCTTTAGATTTGATATGGTGCCTTTTTTCATATTAAGCGGCCATGATAGTTTCATCAATTATACATATGTTTGATCTGCCTGTATCTTTATGGAAATGATTTGTATATGGACTTGTATGTCCCAGAGATCAGTTTTGTCTGACATTTATCTCTCTTTCACGAACCTTTGTTCGAGCCTTTTGATTTTGGATTCTTTTCTCTCTCAATACTCAGCTGTTTCCTTTATAATGTATTTTAGCTATCATCTTCCCCTCTAATCTCATACATTAGGGGGCATTTGTTATAGCTCAAAATGACACATCTCTACCTGTGACCACTTTCTATCTTTTCGTCGCATGTCGACACTTCCATGACGACACTTCATGAAAAGTCACTGAAAGTCATTGAAAAAAAACATAACTTGGAGGACCCATATATTGAGTTATATAACTCTATTTGACCTCATCTCTATGCCATTGGAAAGATATTTCAGTTAGCTAAAACTTTTTAGAAGATACCAAAGTCTAAAAATGCATTGAAATACCTAAAAATTACTTTTTTTTATGTGTACACGAGATTCCTTAAGGCAAAACTGCGTACGTACATGAGTTACTATATATAATAGTCATGTACACCTTATATACGTGAATTTCTGCATTGCAATCAGTGTATAACTCCTATTGTACGCGACTGTTTTCTCTGCAACCCATGTACGCCTCCTAAAAATGTCAAAAAACAAGTCTTTTGAATTTCGGGTAGTTTGGGTAGTTATGCAACTAACTCCTTTAGTTGTAACTACTTTGTCTTTGCCCCTAACTCTTCCTTAAGCATATAAATAGAGGTAGGGAGGTCCATGAGAGGATACTTGAATCTTTGCATTGTTATGCTGGAGGAATTGGAGCTCTCTTTGCCCACACCTTTTCCCTAGAAGCTTTCTCTTTGTGTTGCAGAGCTTGGAGGCTGAGTTCCTTGGAGAAGAGAAGCAGCAGAACTAGATCAAGGTTTCATGAGGTTCCAAACTTGAAGAGAAGGTATACTTGTACTTGTTTTCAAGATTAATAAAGATGTGATGTCCTTCTTCTTCCCAAATTATTGTTCAATGTGTGATTGAATATTTATTTATGATCATATGATGATGTTAGTCAGATCATTAGTTCATGTTTATTTGATTATCATTGTTTTATATGTGGTCATAATGGTTTGAGGAAGGTATAATTTGTTTTGCAGGTCTCTTGGAGCAAGAGGAGAAAGAGGAGCAAGAAGAGGATTGAAGGGCTGCTTGAATCAACCTTTGTTTGTCTAAGGCATGAACCATTCTAATCTATGAATATTATTTATATATACTTGCAGAACCATTTTCATCCACCTTTCAACCCCAGTACGTTGATGGCCTCTTAAACCCTAGCCATACGAAACTTTCCTTTACAACAGAACTGGCAACTCCACTGGGGAAGTCTTGCCTGTTTGGGGTTTCTCTATCTTTATTTCAGTATTTTGCATTGTTTCAGGTCCTTCTTACCACTTAGGAACACTTTATAAGTCTAATAGCACACCTCCCCTTCCTTCCTAAGGCATTTCTTTGACCTTTTTTGGGATTTTTTCCACCCATACGCGAGTTGCAGACTGAACAATCGCGTGTCTGGTTTGGTACACGTGACTTTCTATACTGTCAACCCACGTATGATACGTGAATTATTAGTGGTACAAACCGCATGTGCTTGTACACGAGACTTGCTGTATTTTCAACCTGCGTATGACACACAACCTGTCAGTAGTGAACCTCGCGTATGCCCCTTTAAACAATGTTTTTTCCTCTTTTGTGGTTTTTATTCTGTTCGAAGGTTGTTTGGTAGGTATTTTGGGGTCCTCTGCAGGTGCATGACTCCAGGGAGTTAGTTTCATCCCTTTTGGTTGTTCTGTATCTATGTGATGAGCCTTTTATAGCATTAGGGTTTGCTCTTATCTCTTTCCCACTACACCCTTTGCTTTGCATGATTTTTGGCTTATGTTTCTGGTCAGCCTCTGTTAGTGATATTTGTCTGATTTCAGAAGCTTGTTGGTGTTTGATTCCTTCTTCTTTTGTTGGTTAACTTCACCATGCCAAAATATTTGACTTGTCTTTTATGCAAGCATTCCTTCCAAGTAGAGTTTACACTATTCTAGAGTTTGTTTGGTGGTTGTATAGCAGAGTTCCTTTTGCTTGGTTCTTGTTATCTACATAATTTTGTTTGTAGGTAGTTTTTCTTTTTCATTTATAAAAGAAAAATAAAAAGAACGTATACTTCTTTTTGCTGCTTCCCCTCCCCACCTCCTTCTTTGGCTTGACCTTGTTGGACAAGGTACTGAGAAACCTCTGTTTGTAAGTTTATATTGATACTTGGCACTTCTTGACCTTTGTTTATGTCAGTCTTATTGCTCAGTCTCTTCATTCCAAAATTGTTGGCTTGTTTACCTTTGTAAGCCTTCCTTTCAAGAGAGGTTGATATCCAACTTTAGGGAAACCTAGGGTTTGTTTGTGGGGTGTAGAGTAGTTGCCTATTTGCTTTGCTGACAGTACTTGCTTGCACTTAGGCTGTTTTTTCTTTTGCATTTATAAAAGAAAAAGGAAAAAAAAAACACATGTTTGCTTTATATGCATGTAGATTAGGTTTTTAATCTAGATTGCATGGCATATCATTGTTTTTGAAAAAAATAAAAGGAAATTGTTCTTTTGCAGCTTTCAAGTTTCTATTTGAAAAAAGAAAGAGAATAGTTTTTGCTTTTTGCTTTTCATTTCTCTTTGTTTAGTCATTTTGTTTCAACTTTGAGTCAAAATACCACATAAGTTTCATGCCATTTACACAGTGACTAAAAACAACCTATTAAAATAAACAATATAATTTAAAATTTATTAGTAAGTTTTATTTTATAGGGTCATACACCAACTAGCTCAGGAAAGACTTGTGGATTAGGGAGTTTTAACTCTCCACAAGTATAAAATTTCATACGTAGTTGGCCAATCACTAGGTAAACCCTTTTCTACATTGATTGTATCTCGGAAGCTCCTCTCAAACGGGATTTAAGCACAAGGCCACATGGAGACTTGGACTAAGGAGATAACCCTCTGATTCCTTGTCAAAGCGTAGACCATGATTTTTGTGCATATAGGGATTCTGTCTTAGATAGGGTTTCAGGATTTGCTACAATTCCCATGCGTATGAACCAGGCTTGCGATTGTCCCCCCAGACTATCAATATAGTTAAGGTAGCATTTAGTCTCTTTGACATCTAGGGTTCATACACAGGTACACCAAAAGGTTATTTCTAGTTGACCTTGGACGAGCTTGGAAGGTAACCCCGGTAGAAGGTGTGGGAGGGTGGTGGGTGATTCCTCCGCTTGTGCCTAAGAATATTCTATAGGGATGCCAAGTAACTCTCTATTTACTTTCTTTTGGAAAGCGTATCTTATACATGTTTGTCAGTTTGGCTTTAGGAATTTTTAGTGAGTGTTGTGTGGTTTTTCTGTACTTAGTGTGGCTTTAGGTGTGTGCTTTGTAATTTTGGTTTCCTATCAACCTCAGACTTTGTCTCCTAGTTTGAAACTATGGCTAACACCCCTTTGAACACCAACCAAGAGATCCCCATGCTAGGAACTCCTTGTACTATTCCTCTCACGAGGAATGTTGGTGTTCCCTTGATGGTCACCCTGAATATTCCTGGATTTACCCTAGGGCTACCGGTGCAGTTGTTTTCCACTCCAGTCATCCTAAATGCTCCTAATGATTCTCAAGTAAACTCCTTATATCAAGGGAATAAAAATACTGCTTCCCCTTCACCTGTAGTTTATTCTTCTCCTCCTTCTACCTCATGCGGTGAAAGTACTGATACTAGTAACCGACAGTCTAAAAGGAGCAAAAGAAGGTGGAATAGGAAGAAGGCACATAAGTAATGGGGCACCCTTTCAACCTCTATAGGTCAAGTTGAACCTCACCACCTAGCCTCTACAGTCCATGCTGGGGGCACCCATCCAACCTCTGCAGGTCATGTTGGATCTAAGCACTCAACCTCTGCAAGTCAAATTGATCTTCACCATCCAGCCTCTGGTTATCATGCTGGTGGGATCCTTCCAACCTTTCCAGGTCACATTGGATCCAGTCACTCGGCCTCTGCAGTTCATGCTGAGGGAACTCATTCAACCTCTGATGTTCAAGTTGAACCTCCCCATCCAACCTTTGCAAGTCATGTTGGATCCATCTGCTTAGTCTCTGAATTTCATGCTGGGGGCACACACTCAACTGCTACAAAGCATGTTGATCCTAACCATTCAGCCTCTGTTGTTCATGATGGTGGTGCTCGACCAACCTCTGTAGGTCATGTTGGACCTATTCTTCCGGCCTCTACAAGTCATGCTAGGGGCAGTCTCTCAGCCTCTGTGGTTCATGCTAAAGAAAATCCGTTAGCCATTATGAGTCATGTTGACACTGTTGAAAAGACTAACTATTCAAAACACAAGCCCAAGTTTCCTTGTAAGCTTTGTGAGGGAGACCACCTTACTTATAAATGCCCTTCTATCATGGAGGTGCAAAGATTTTGGTTTCAAGGTCATCCCATTTTTTAACATCCTGAAGTCTCTCAACAACCAGCCTCTCTTAGTCAGGTTGGACCTAGTCACCCAGCCTCTGTAGTTCATGCTGGGGGAAAACTCTCAGCCTCTGTAGGTCATGCTAAGAGAAAATAGTCAGCCACTGCTAGTCATGTTGACACCGTTGAGAAAAATGGTTGTTTGAAGTGCAAACTTAAGTTCCCTTGTACGCTATGCGAAAGGGATCATCTTACTCACTAGTGCCCTGCTATCACAGAGGTGCAAAGAGTGTGGTCCAAGACTCAAGAATTTCCTTCTCCTGAACAAACTATAGTTTCTCAATAGCCTACTCAACCTTTGGTTGATCAAGTGGTCGAACCAATCTCAGATTTGGTCGATCCCACTCCTCTTTCGGAGAGTGATCCTGATGTGATTGAACCATTGTCATCTTTGGTCAATCCCACTCTCCCTTCAGAGAGTGACTTTCATGAAGCGGTTGAATCGATTCCATTGTCGATCAACCCCACTCTTCCTTTGGAGAGTGAAGTGTCTACTAGTCACATTTTCTTCACTGCCAGTTCAGAAATTATTGAACAAGGGGGAACTGAACTTGTTTCAGATCAACCCCCACCAAGCTCTCAGATTGCTTCCTTTGATTGGGATAGCCTAGTTGAGTCGTGCCTTCCTTCTGATGCACCTCTCCAAATAAAGGTCAAAGTTGAATCATACACGATTTCTCGTTGTATTGTTAATGAAGGAGCCTCAGCTAGTATCTTGTCTACTCGTGCTTGGCAAGGCATGGGATCTCCCAGCCTTGTGTCAACTGCTAGTCAGTTACTGGAATTTGATAGAAGAACTTGTATAGCCTTGGGAATTCTTGCTCAAACACCTCTTACTTTGGGTGAGAAGACCATCTTAGTTGACTTCATGGTGATAGAAGACCCCTTGGACTTCAATATGCTCCTTGGACATGATTATATCTATGCCATGCAAGTTGTGGTGTCAACATTCTTTCGTGTGATGTACTTTAATCATGGCGAAGAAATTGTCACTATTGATCAGTTGGATTTTCTTGATCCATCTCCTGACCCAACTAGAGACCAGGACTTTCCTTTATCGATTCCCAGTGTTTCTATAGACACTCCCCCACCGTCGGTGAGCTATGTGGCCTCATGTCCTTTGCGTTCAATTGCTACTGAGAAGCAGCCTCTGTTTTCATGCTTACCTTCTTGGGACTTGGTCCCAGCAGTTGACCATGTGAGTTCTCCTATACAGACTGTGGGGCCTAATCTCCACTATGTCAATCCATTTGAAAGTTTATACATGTGTCCTATCTTGAATGATCTCCTTCCTTCGGATGAAGTATTCCTAGCGTCTTTGATACAGTCTGAACTTCTTTTGGATGCTGGTTCAGTTGTGACTAATTCTAACTCTGATTTGCCTAGTAAACCTGACATTTCTTCTTATTTTGGTCTTGTTGAGTCTTTTGACACTTCCTTTGAATAGCAAGTCATTGATCCTGATGAGTTTGATTTTTCTTATGAATTTTTCAACTCCTGTGATACTGAGTTTGTTCCTGGAGACTCTATCTCCCTTGTTGATTTTTTCTCTCCTTCTAAGGTTGATCTTATTGATCTTAAATCCTCGGGCCTTGGCACTATAAAATCTCCTTCGATTGATTCTTCCTTGAATTTTCCTTTTGTAGAAGATAGCAAAGTCGCATGTGTTTCTGCCAAAGTGACCTATATCAGATATTTTCTTCTGAATGTGATTTTGATGTTGTTGTTTTTTGGAGATAGGATTTTTAGTTGGAGTCACAACTATTTACTAGCCTCACCATGTTGTTCAAGTTGTAACTGCATTTGCATGTATCCTGCTCGTGCTTATGAGCCTGATGCCGGCTTTCACGCTTTTAGCTCATTCTATAAGCCATCATCTTTGTTCTCATCGTTGCTAATCCTTGTATCATTTTTCCTTTGCAACTTGACACCCTTTACCTTGAGGAGACATTCCTAGAGTGTCTTTCCCTTGCTCATGTTCCTTGCATTATGCATAGGTTTGTTCCTCGCACTTGGAAGTAGTTTTGCTTGCCCCTGACACTCGTCTCCTCGCATTTAGAGAATTCTTTCTGCTCTCCTTTGAGCTCATTAAAAACAGTAAGGAGGCCACGAGTTGACTTTTCCAAACTTGTTAAAACTTCACAGGAAAGATATTGAGTTTCTATAGGCCTAGCTCTGACTCCTCAAAATAGACTTGACTGCCGAGTAAACTTGTCCATTCAGGCTCGTTAAGAATATGTGAATGGACATCCACATTGGTGGTAGGTTATCACTTTTTGGGACCATGTGGAATAATACGAGAAAGGAACACTCTCTTTTCTTCAGAATTGAGAAGAGTATTCTTAGGCATAGGTTTATCGCTTTTCCAGACCTGAGGGACTAAACTTACAGAAAAGGAACCCCCAATATGAGCTTAGTTTTTTCTTTTTCGTGCTGTGGACATAAACATGAAAAAGATTTTGAGTGTACTTTATGTCTTTGTCATGCTCATTAAACCCTAAGGAACAAAGTGTCGAGTTTACTGTTGTAAGCCCCATTTCTTGTAATCAAATGGATCTTTCCGAGTGATCTTTCCTTCCTTCACACTCATAAAACTCAGTCTATATGCTGCTTTTGAAGAAGCATTGGGTACCTGGTAATTTAACCTTTTTTGGACCTTCCTGACTAAATACAAAAATGGTTTTCCCTACTTCTTTGGAAGCTAAGAGAGTTCTTCTGTGGTTTGTTTTATACGTTTCTAGCCTCAGGAGACTAAATTGGATGAAATAGCACCCCCCTAGAGTTGTCTTTGGAGTTTTTAGACTCTCTAAACTATGAAAACACCATCAAGCATGTACTAGTTGGGGATCATAAAATCCATGAATCAGTGCATTATTAAGCATTCTTCTATCTTTTCTTCGAGCTTACCAATAATGAATATGGTCCCGAGTTTGCTTTCTTGGACTTGTTAAACCTTTACAAGAAAGAGGGGAAGGGAAGTTCATTCACATGGTTTTTACATCATGGCAGCAAGTCTTGTTTCCTTGAACAAAGCATTGGTTTTGAGTCTATCAACAGTTGGGTCCTAGTATTTTGACCTTATCCCGATTTAGAATTTCCTACTCCTCCAGTTGGTCTCTTTTCCAATTATATGGGGAATCTGTCAATGTTTCCAACATTTCAGATTTGTTTCGTTGGTCCTTTTTGTGTCAAAAGCTACCTAAGTCACTTTTGTGTCATGCTCACTGTTCAAGGATTAAACCTTTGTTGGCCATTCTGCAGTGGCCTTGACCTTTTGTGTCGGCCATTCCCTGGTATTAGTTCATTACATCATGTCTTCGGCGGTCCTTGTCATGAAATTCAGTACCAATTCTAGATCCAATTAGTCTTTGACTTACCTCATGTTGGATGATGGAGGATGTCTTAATGCCTTCCTTCCAACGGATCTCTTCCTATCGACTACAACACATCTTGCTCTAGGGATGAGATTTAGAGTTTTATGACAGTACCTTGGGGATTGTAGTCATCAATGGCAATTTCCCTCGCTATTGGGCAGTGGGAATAACTTAATGTCTCCTACTCAATGTATTCTTCAAGTGTTCGACTTCAAGTCCTTGTAATCACACTTGTTAAAATGTACTAGGTACCTTGGTGACCATTTTCATTAATGATGGTTTCCCTCGCGTTTGTTAATGGTTCTCATTATTGACCGGTAATCAAACAGTTTCCTCCATGTTCGACTTCAGCTCCTTTATTCGCATGGTTAGGATTTGTACCTTTTGGGTGGTTTGGATTGAAGACCTTGGGCCAACAATAGCATCGTCATTTTTTGCTATTGCCCAAGTTGCGCAAGACCTTGTTACATTTTATATGACATTTTGCTGAGACATAGATCCACCTTGTTCATTTGTGGCCATGACTCCTTTAGATTTGATATGGCGCCTTTTTGCATATTCAACGACCATGATAGTTTCATCAGTTATACATATGTTGGATCCGCCTGTATCCTTATGGTGATGATTTGTATATGGACTTGTATGTCCCAGAGATCAGTTTTGTCTGACATTTATCTCTCTTTCAGGTACTCTTGTTCGAGCCATTTGATCTTGGATTCTCTGCTCTCTCCATACTCAGTTGTTTCCTTTATATTGTATTTCAGCTATCATCTTCCCCTCTAACCTCATACATTAGGGGGCATCTATTATAGCTCAAAATGACACATCTCTTCCTATGACCACTTTCCTAAGTTTTCGTTGCATGTCGACACTTCATGAAATGTCACTAAAAGTCATTGAAAAAACACCTAACTTGGAGGACCTGTTATGTCAGTAAATGTTCTCTTCATTTTTGGTTTGACTTCTCCAATTTTGATTTTTTTTCCATTTTATTTGAAGTAATTTTTGTTTCAAGCTTTATTATTAGTTTCATTTAGGGACTTTTTGGTTATTAGATGATTTTTGAGCTTGTTTTTTATAGATTTGTTTTATTTTTTTGGTCTTTTGTATTTTAAAGGGGTTAAAGAAAAGGTCATTATATCAAATATTTGATTCATAAATGTTTATTTGGACAACACTTAAACATGATTTCCACCGTAGCAGCTTTTAAACCTCCTACAAATTATCAAAAAGCTGAAAAATAACAGAGAATTAGCATTGGAGATATTCTTGTAGCGCTGGAGTGAAAATTTACAAAGGGCGCGCTACAAGAATATCGCGGCCCTTTTATTTTTCGATTTTCAAGCAAGTTTTTATCATGATTTCAGTTTTTAAATGACTAATCGCATATGGTGAGCTGTTTAATACGTGTAAGCTGTAGTTTCAACACAATTCCAGGTGGTTTTGAGTCTCGAAACAAATCATGGCCATCATTGCCCATAATGCAGGATTTGTTTGACAGTTATTAGTAAATTTCGGTCTAAGGTGGCATAATTTTATTTTCACACGCACTATCAGAGGAAAGGAAGGCTCGTGAAGTAAAGTTAACTGCTAGAAAGGTGAATTATGTTGCTGCAGAGCAGAGACAGAGTTATGAAGGCCAACGAAAATTAGGGCTTTCAATCCCGTTACCTGTAGTCAAAGTGATCACATAAAGACATCTGTACACACAAGGAAAGGTAGTTGACAGCTCAAGACATAGGTTTAAACCATTGCAATTGAACAGTTAGCAGGTATTTCACTATTAACCCCTATAATGGAAAATTTGGGAATTTTCTCGCTGGAGGTCGTTTTGGAAAAATTAGTTGAGGCAAGGGTTAAAATAGGTTCCAAAATGAAATGTTAACCCCAGAAATAAATGCCTGGAGCTGTTCTGAAGAATTTTATTGAACGGAGCATCAAAATAACCCTAAGCTTAAAGCATTCAGTTTTTAGAACTTCGAGACAGTTTGAAGGAAAGTTGTTTATGTTTGGCTCTCTAATACACTAAAAAAACTTTGATATTGATACAGTATGGGTGTAATGAGCTGACTAATTAAGATTCCTATCAGACCTAATGCTAATTTGAGTCATAGTCTACAGGAAGCAGCATTGGAATGAATTGTAGATTGTTTTATTATGCTCATCCCTTACACAAGAAGTCTTCAGTTTGCTTGAGAAGCAAGTGAATTGTTGTCACATATGCAAAGTTAATGGTTTTGAAGAATGAGGTTGGCATTGATACACAGGGTTAGAGGAGAATCCCTTGGCTGATTGAATAATGTGCAGAATACCTAATTTCTTTAACAATACAGGGGAAACCGAATACCAATTTGCAGCAGCACCTAGATTGATATGTGTGGAAGTTTTTGTTTTGGAAACTGATGAAAGTTGCAAGGATTTGATGAGCTGAAAGAGATAGGTGTGGGATGAACAGTCTGCAATAAATTCTAAAGTGACAAAAGAGTTCATTTATGAAAAACCTTTTTTGTGCAGAGATGTTCATGAATCATGCTGACAGGGTGTAGATATTGATACACAGTTTGCTTGACAGGTTGAAGATGATATTTTGTTTAAAAAACAGTCTGAAGAGTATTCACAGCCCATTGATGAACCAGAAGGCAGGCATGGAACTTGTGAAGAATTCCTCACCTCAGACATCAAAGCAGCTAAAACTCATAAGAGGAAAAATAAGGTTGTAACTTCATATTGGAGGCCTAAAACTAGGCCAACCAATAAATTGAGATGGAGTATGAAGAAGATACTTAACCCTAAACTCGATTCCAAACAAAAGACTGTTGTAATTGATACTACTTCAAGTGAAGAAGCAGAAGTTGGTCAAATAGACATCAAAAACAAAGGAAAATCAGTGGTTAGACCTTCTTCTCCTCAACCTGCTGTGTTAGAAAAATTGTCACAGTCTGCAAAAGAAACAAGTCAGCCTGTTTCTAAATTATCTGAAATAATTTTTGAGATAAAAGATAGACTCTTAAAACAGCAGGAAGAAGAAAAGGCAAAAGCATGTCCTCTTGAAAATTAGGAATGGGAGGAAGAAGATGAAGCTATACTCAGGCAAGCAGGAATTATAGAAGAGTCTATTATTCATGTTGATTTCTCATATTTTTTAATGCAGGATGCAAATGTACTGGAAAACCCTAGTTTTGATGATGAAAGCTTGCAGGAAAAAGTTCAGAAATACAAGCAACAGGTAAAACAATTACAAGAGACTAATGATAGTTTATTTAAAGTCAACAGGGGGCTTATAGAGGAGTTGCAAGATGTCCATCATCATTTCCTACAGCTATCAGAAGTATCTAAAGAAGTGCTAAAAAGGAAGAAAGCTACTGACAGGTATTCTGCAAAGCTAGAGAAGACAGTTGAAAGTTTACAGCAGGAGAATGAAGACCTTCAGAAAAAGATAGCTGATATGGAAAAGAAACATAAAAGAGCAAAGAGGAGGTCTCAAAACCTAGATGGTATAGCACTACTTGCTGAAGCAGCGAAGGAGCTTTGAATCAGTTATGCTTTAATTAATGAATCTGTTTGATAAACAGTTTTTGTTAATGATTTGCTATTTTTAGCAATTTTGAAATGTTGTTAAAATGTACTTTTTACTTTACCTTAGTAGGTCGATGGAGACAGTTAGGATTAGTGACCTAACTGATTTTGTAGAATATTTCTATTTAGAGGAGTTAGAAAGACATTTTGAGGGTTCTGATTTTTGGGAGCATCAAGAGGTTTACAAGACTGTTTTGTCTGCAAACTTGTTCAGAGATAAGTACTGAGACTCTTATAAGCATTTGCTGATAAAATAATGAGATATATGACTTTTTCCCCTTCAGTTTGTCTATGTTGGCTTTGTTATTGAACTTGTTTAGTTTCTTAAATGATAAATTCATTGTTAGTTAATGTGTATTTTCTGGTAATGCTTATCCTTTATGTATGAACCTCAGCATAGTATTTCTGCTGGATCTTATGTTATATGTTATGCATCTTTATCAATTTCTGTTTATGATTTAGTTGTTACTTTTCTTTTGAATGTATTCCCTGACTGTTCTTGAAGCTTACAACCATTTAAATCATACTAAAAACCCTAAACCTTGATTTCATTGAGTTTTATATTTGAGTGTGTGTTGGCTTGTTTCTCTGGCCTTAGAAACAATTTATGGCACAAACATCTTTGGCGCCGTTGCTGGGGACGAAGCTGAAGCATATCTTCCATGGGATACTTATCATTTTTCCTGGTTTAAGAGGTGGACTTAAACCAGCATCTTTTGAAGGCTATTTTCACCAAATTTTGACACACTGGCTTCTAGAGGAGTGGGAACCTGGAGAAAACCTATTTCACCGTTGCATTCAGGGGTTTCAAACCCTGAACAGATCTTAAAACCAGCAAGAAAACTTAGAAGGTCCTAATCTTTACCAACCTTGTGTGATCCTGAACAGTTGGGTGTTTCATTACATTCAGCTGAAATATCACCTTGGATAAAACCTACCATTCCTGAGAGTACTTTTCAAGTTTTTACCAATCCTAAAACCTTTTTGAAATCCAAGACTGCTTCTCCTGGTAAAATACCCCTTTTCCAGCTGAAAGTAGGAAAGAGCCCTTTCCTAGCAAGTTCTGGTCAAACCTCCTCATCTTCAAAACCACAGTCCAAAATGGCAGCTCAAAACCCACCCATGGATATGATGGACAGGATGGTTGCAGCAAGGTATGCACCATTAGTTTTACCCCAACCTTTACATGCTTTGCCTGGAGGAGATTATCAGAAGTATATGCCTAGGTTCAATGGGAAGGGGGAAACCACTACTGAGGAACATTGGGAGTCTTTCCTGAGTTATGCAGATAATCAAAACATTGAAATCAAAGATGTATGGATGAGGGTATTTGTTCAAAGCCTTGATGGGGATGTAAGGAAGTGGTTCAGAGAGTTGCCTGCCAACTCAATCACTATAATTGAAGAGCTCCGTGATCTTTTCATGAGGCAATGGGGAGACACAAAGGACCATACCTATTATATAACTGAGTTTGGAGCTCTCAGAAGAAAGAAAGAAGAAACTGTTGCAGATTTTCCCAAAATATTCAACAAAATGTATAGTAGGATTCCAGCAGAAATTAAGCCTACTGAAACATCAGCTAAACTCACCTATGCCAATGCCTTTGACCATGAATTTTCTCTATTACTGAGAGAAAGAAGGCCTATCACCCTGCTGAACATGCAAGATGCAGCATTGGAGGTAGAGTCTAATTTGTTGGCTTCAAACAGACTTAAAAATGAAACTCCCCAGCAGCTTTATGAGAGAAAAGGGAAAAAGGAGGCTGTTTCAACAAGTGTTGCTCCTCAGTCTGTTGAAGCCAAGATAGATGAGATGGAAAAGCTAGTAAATATTCTCACTGCTAAACTGAATAAACTAGATCTTGAAAAGAATTCTGCTAAACCTGTTCCAGAAGCTGAAAGGAATCCGAATAACCAGAATCAATTCGGGAGGCAGTTTGCTCCTAGATTTATACCAAGAGAGCGCAGAAATAATGACATCCAGCGAGAAAGGAGAGAGAATGAGGAGCAGAGAGTACCTCCACCTTTTCAAAATAATGTAGTTGATGAAGAAGAGGTTGATGGACAACTGCTCTTTGAAGAGACTGAGACTAATTAGGATATGAATCACTTTGGAGATGGTTTGTCTACAGGTTTTGTTACTGAAGAATATTTTCTGAATGCTGAGTATTATGATGCTGACACGTATGAAGTTGAAGATGATTTGGATTTTGATAAAACTGTTGTAAATACTGCTGCTCAACAGAATGAACATAAGAAGACCATCAATCTCAGATCAGGTCCAAAGCAAGTGGTCCAAATTCCAAAGAAGAAAGCACCAGTTCCAGCTGCACCTGTTCCTACTGTACCTGTTCCTGCTGCATTTGTTCCTGCTAAACAAGTACCTGATCCTGTCATACAGAAGAAGCAATCTGTAGAAAAATCTAAGAAGAATTCTGAAATTGAAGAGGTAAATAAATCTGCTCAAAGTTTTAGTTTGGAGAATGAACTAGGGAAGCTGAAAATTCCTGTTCCTTTGACTGAATTAATAAAGAATCCCTCATATAAACAGACAGTCCTGAAAGTGATGAATTCAGCCAATAATCAGCCTGTTTCAGACACTATTAATTTGCAAGAAGAAAGTCCAAAAATATTCATCAGATCAGCCCTAGCTGAAAAAACTGAAAATGAAGCTAGTGCTTCACCTCCTTTTTATGTCACCTTGACTGTCCATGACCAAATGATTCACAATTGTCTATTAGACTCATGAGCCTCTCACAATTTGATGCCCAAAGCTGTTATGGAAGCATTAGTTCTGAGTATTACCAAGCCCTATCATGACCTATATGCCTTTGACTCCCGAGCAGTTAAGTGTCTTGGAGTGATAAAAGATATGGTAGTTAGTCTTGCTCAGTTGCCTATGAAAAGTGTAATAATGGATGTTGTGGTGGCTGATATTACCCCAAAGTTTGGTCTACTTCTATCCAGGTCATGGGCTAAGAAGGTTGGAGGAACCTTACAAATGGACCTCTCTTATGCTACCATTCCGGTGTTTGGTGGAGAAACTAGAAGACTATATAGAGAGCTACAGTTTGCTTACATAGTCACAGATGACAAAAACCCCACTAATCATCCCTTATATGCTGTTGACAAAGATCTAGGGACCTGCATGTTGAATTTCAGTGATGAAGATAATTTTGTTGGCCTCTTGCAAGTTGAAAAAGAAAAACCAGTGAGACATTGTAGACAAGAAGAAGATCAGCTGTGGGAATTGTATTTTGATGGATCCTCATGCAAAGAGGGTGTTGGAGCTGGAGTCTTACTCATTTCTCCTGGAGGTGAGACGATGAAACTCGTGTATAAGATGGAGTTTGTTACCACTAACAATACTGCTGAGTATGAAGCTCTGATACTAGGACTGAAAGCTGCTAAAGACTTAGACATTCAGCAAATTACTGCATATGGCGACTCCGAGTTGGTTGTTTTACAGGTGAAGAACAATTATCAAGTAAAGCAGGATTTGTTGAAGGTCTATAGGAATGAGGTATGGGATATGCTTGACAATTATTTTACGGCATTTAACATTACTCATATTCCAAGAAATCATAATGAGACTGCAGACTCTTTAGCTTTGGCTGCCTCATACTTCAAAATTCCTAAAACTACTCAGCTAAGGTATCCCATAGAGGTGAGGTACAGACCATGTGTACCTGACAATGTGAAGCATTGGAGGGTATTTGAAGATGATATTGAAATCAAAAAATTTCTTGAGCTTATAGATGAGTACACTAATGCCCAAATTGATCAGGATGAGGATGAGGAAGAAGGACAGGATAATAAGTCTGCTGAAGATGAGTCTGCTGAAAATGTATTTGCTGAAAATGAGTTTCCTGAAGGTAAGATTGCAGGTCATAATATCATTGAGTTGAAGAGTAACTTTATCCCTAAAGGTTTAGTGCCTTTAGAAAGAATTTTTACCAAAGATGATACACCTTCTAAACCATTAGTCCAATCTTCAGAAGACAATGTAGAAGACTGCAATATTGGTACTGCAGAAAATCCAAAAATGGTAAAAATTTCTAAATCTCTTGCAGCTGAACAAAAAAGCAGGTATACCAAGCTATTGAAAGAACATGTGGATGTGTTTGCCTGGTCTTATGAAGAGTTAAGAACTTATGATACAGCAATCATTCATCATAAGGTCCCATTGAAGCCTAATGTTAAGCCTTTCCGACAGAAACTGAGAAGGATCAATCCAGCTTTATTTCCTGTGATTGAAAAGGAAGTAAAGAAGCTGCTGGATGCTAAGATAATAGTACCTCTCAGGTACTCTTCCTGGGTTGCAAATATTCTACCTGTTAGGAAAAAGAATGGGGAGATAAGACTGTGTGTTGACTTCAGAAATCTTAATAGGTCATCATTAAAAGACAACTATCCTCTCCCCAAGATTGAACAAGTTTTGCAGCAAGTGGTTGGAGCTCAGAGGATATCTATGGTGGATGGATTCTCAGGGTATAATCAGATTTCCATGCACCCTGATGACAAGGAAAAGACAGCCTTTACAACCCCATGGGGGACCTTCATGTATGACAAGATGCCTTTTGTCCTGATGAACGCTAGAGAAACCTTTCAGAGAGAAATGGACATTGCTTTTGTTGGGGAAAAAGATAAGTTTGTGGTTATCTATCTTGATGATATTACTGTATTCTCAAAATCTGATGATGAACACTTGAAACACTTGAGGCAAACCTTTCAAAAATGCAGAAAATTTGGTCTATCCCTTAACCCCAAAAAGTCACATTTTGCTATGCAAGAAGGTACACTACTTGGTCACCTGGTGTCTGCTGATGGCATCAGAATAGATCCTGAGAGAGTCAAAGCAATACTGAAGATTAGTTTTCCTAGGAGTAAGAAAGATGTTCAGTCATTCATTGGCAAGATAAATTTTCTGCGATGGTTTATTCCAAATTTTGCTAAAACTATCAAGCAAATCACAGCCATGTTGAAGAAAGATCAGGAAGTTAGGTGGACTGTTGAGGCAAAGGCTGCATTTGAGAAGATCAAGGTAGCTCTTACCGAAGCACCAATCTTGGTAAGTCCTTATTTTACCAAAGAATTCCTTACTTTTTCATTTGCTTCAGAAGATATAATTGCAGTTGTCTTACTTCAGAAAAATAAGGAAGGTTTGGAACAGCCTATTGCCTTTTTCAGCAAAACCCTCAGGGATTCTAAGCTGAAATACAGTATACTGGAGAAACAAGCTTATGCTCTGGTAAAGGCTTTGAAATTTTTCAGAATTTGTGTCTTGCATTCAAAGGTTTTTTCATTTGTTCCAAATGCTGCAGTGAAAGATGTCTTGACACAGCTCGACAGTGAAGGAAAGAGAGGAAAATGGATTGCAAATATTATGGAGTACGATGTGGAAATCATACCTACTAAGCTTGTCAAGGGACAAGGTTTGACCAAGTTGCTGGCTAACTCAAATTGTCAAGCCCTAGGACTGCATGTCATGGCTGAAGAATTAGTTCCTGAAGAAGACCAAGCACTTCAGGAGAAAGAAAGGATCATGGATTTTTATTCATCTTCAGTTTGGTATGCTGATATTCTTCATTTTCTGTTATTTCTGCAATGTCCTAATCATTTAGACAAGAAGGCTGCCAGATCTCTGAAACTTAAAGCCACTAAGTACTATTTGATAGAGGATCAATTGTTCTGGAAATATCCAGGAGGTATCTTGCTCAGGTGTTTGGATCAATCTAAAATAGGAGAGGTGATTTCAGAGTCTCATGAAGGAGCCTGTGGAGGGCATAAATATTGGAAAGCAACAGCTTACAAAATTTTGAGAGCTGGATACTATTGGCCCACCTTGTTTTCAGATGTGTACCAGCAAGTAAGAGCCCGCATACCCTATCAGAAATTTGCAGGAAAACAGAAATTATTATCCTTGCCTCTAAAGCCTATTGCAGTCAATGCCCCTTTTCAGCAATGGGGTCTAGATTTTATTGGAGAAATTAATCCAGCATCTTCAGGACAACATCATTGGATTCTGACTGCCACAGATTTCTTCACAAAATGGGTGGAATCCATTCCTACAAGGAATGCTACAGATAAGGTGATTATGGAGTTCATTGAAGACAATATATTGAGTAGGTTTGGCTGTCCACAGAGATTAATAACAGACAATGCCAAGGCATTCAAATCTAAGGCAATGATGGCCTTCTGTGAGAAAAATGGCATCATTCTGAAGCACTCAACTCCCTATTATCCTCAGGGAAATGGCCAGGCTGAATCATCTAACAAGAATATCATTCAAAGCATCAAGAAACTGCTGAAGCATAACAAAAGGTCTTGGGATTCAATGCTGAAATATGCATTGTGGGCAGATAGAATCACTGTGAAGTAGGCTATTGGCACTTCTCCTTTTCAGTTGGTTTATGGAACAGAAGCAGTGTTCCCTGTTCAGTTGGGGATTCCAGTAATGAAATTCTTCCAGAACTCTCAAGAGGAACCGGATGATATGCAAAGGAGAATCTTTGAAATGATAGAGTTACAGCAAAATAGAGAAAAGGTGGACAAAGAAGCTCAGCTGTACAGAGCCAAAGTAAAAAACAGGTTTGATAGAAATTTTAAAGAAAATACGTTTACAGAAGGTGAGATGGTTTTAAGATGGGATGCAAGGAAGGAGCAAAAGGGTAAACATGGTAAGTTTGATAATCTTTGGTTTGGCCCTTTTCAGATATCAAAACTTTTAGAAAACAATACTTTTATCTTGCAGTCCCTAGAAGGTGAGGAGTTGTCCAGCCCTGTGAATGGACGATTCCTCAAACACTTTTACAATTTCTGAGGGAATTTTTCACTGATCATTGTACATACCGATGTGAGTGAGATAGAATAAAGACTCCATAGCCCAATGGAAGTTTGCAGATAGCTAAGTTAGAGGACAGAAGGCACTGGTCTACAGGTTCTTGAAGGCTCGCAGGGAGGACTTCATCCCGCAGCTGGAACCAGATGTTAAGTCAGTAAATGTTCTCTTCATTTTTGGTTTGAATTCTCCAATTTTGATTTGTTTTCCATTTTATTTGAAGTAATTTTTGTTTCAAGCTTTATTATTAGTTTCCTTTAGGGACTTTTTGGTTATTAGATGATTTTTGAGCTTGTTTTTTATAGATTTGTTTTATTTTTTTGGTCTTTTGTATTTTAAAGGGGTTAAAGAAAAGGTCATTATATCAAATATTTGATTCATAAATGTTTATTTGGACAACACCTAAACATGATTTTCACCGTAGCAGCTTTTAAACCTCCTACAAATTAGCAAAAAGCTGAAAAATAGCAGAGAATTAGCATTGGAGATATTCTTGTAGCGCTGGAGTGAAAATTTACAAAGGGCGCGCTACAAGAATATCGTGGCCCTTTTATTTTTCGATTTTCAAGCAAGTTTTTATCATGATTTCAGTTTGTGAATGACTAATCACATATGGTGAGTTGTTTAATACGTGTAAGCTGCAGTTTCAACACGATTCCAGGTGGTTTTGAGTCTCGAAACAAATCATGGACATCATTGCCCATAATGCGGGATTTGTTTGACAGTTATCAGTAAATTTCGGTCTAAGGTGGCATAATTTTATTTTCACACGCACTATCAAAGGAAAGGAAGGCTCGTGAAGCAAAGTTAACTGCTAGAAAGGTGAATTATGTTGCTGCAGAGCAGAGACAGAGTTATGAAGGCCAGCGAAAATTAGGGCTTTTCAATCCCATTACCTGCAGTCAAAGTGATCACATAAAGACATCTGTACACACAAGGAAAGGTGGTTTACAGCTCAATACATAGGTTTAAACCATTGCAATTGAACAATTGGCAGGTATTTCACTATTAACCCCTATAATGGAAAATTTGGGAATTTTCTCGCTGGAGGTCGTTTTGGAAAAATTAGTTGAGGCAAGGGTTAAAATAGGTTCCAAAATGAAATGTTAACCCCTGAAATAACTGCCTGGATCTGTTCTCAAGAATTTTATTGAACAGAGCATCAAAATAACCCTAAGCTTAAAGCATTCAGTTTTTAGAACTTCGAGACAGTTTGAAGGAAAGTTGTTTATGTTTTGGCTCTCTAATACACTCAGAAAACTTTGATATTGATACAGTATGGGTGTAATGAGCTGACTGATTAAGATTCCTGTCAGACCTAATGCTAATTTGAGTCATAGTCTACAGGAAGTAGCATTGGAATGAATTGTAGACTGTTTTATTATGCTCATCCCTTACACAGGAAGTCTTCAGTTTGCTTGAGAAGCAAGTGAATTGTTGTCACATATGCAAAGTTAATGGTTTTGAAGAATGAGGTTGGAATTGATACACAGGGTTTGAGGAGAATCCCTTGGATGATTGAATAATGTGCAGAATACCTAATTTCTTTAACAATATAGGGGAAACCGAATACCAATTTGCAGCAGCACCTAGATTGATATGTGTGGAAGTTTTTGTTTTGGAAACTGATGAAGTTGCAGGGATTTGATGAGCTGAAAGAGATAGGTGTGGGATGAACAGTTTGCAATAAATTCTAAAGTGACAAAAGAGTTCATTTATGAAAAACCTTTTTTGTGCAGAGATGTTCATGAATCATGCTGACAGGGTGTAGATATTGATACACAGTTTGCTTGACAGGTTGAAGATGATCTTTTGTTTAAAAAACAGTCTGAAGAGTATTCACATCCCATTGATGAACCAGAAGGTAGGAATGG
>LPNX010309997.1:102821-149029 GCA_001517045.1 Pseudotsuga menziesii | reverse complement strand
AACAGGTAAAACAATTACAAGAGACTAATGATAGTTTATTTAAAGTCAACAGGGGGCTTATAGAGGAGTTGCAAGATGTCCATCATCATTTCCTACAGCTATTAGAAGTATCTAAAGAAGTGCTAAAAAGGAAGAAAGCTACTGACAAGTATTCTACAAAGCTAGAGAAGACAGTTGAAAGTTTACAGCAGGAGAATGAAGACCTTTAGAAAAATATAGCTGATATGGAAAAGAAACATAAAAGAGCAAAGAGGAGGTCTCAAAACCTAGATGGTATAGCACTACTTGCTGAAGCAGCGAAGGAGCTTTGAATCAGTTATGCTTTAATTAATGAATCTGTTTGATAAACAGTTTTTGTTAATGATTTGCTATTTTTAACAATTTTGTAATTTTGTAAAAATGTACTTTTTACTTTACCTTAGTAGGTCAATGGAGACAGTTAGGATTAGTGACCTAACTGATTTTGTAGAAGATTTCTATTTAGAGGAGTTAGAAAGACATTTTGAGGGTTCTGATTTTTGGGAGCATCAGGAGGTTTACAAGACTGTTTTGTCTGCAAACTTGTTCAAAGATAAGTACTGAGACTCTTATAAGCATTTGCTGATAAAATAATGAGATATATGACTTTTTCCCCTTCAGTTTGTCTATGCTGGCTTTGTTATTGAACTTGTTTAGTTTCTTAAATGATAAATTCATTACTAGTTAATGTGTATTTTCTAGTAATGCTTATCCTTTATGTATGAACCTCAACATAGTCTTTCTGCTGGATCTTATGTTATATGTTATGCATCTTTATCAGTTTCTGTTTATGATTTAGTTGTTACTTTTCTTTTGAATGTATTCCCTGACTGTTCTTGAAGCTTACAACCATTTAAATCATACTAAAAACCCTAAAGCTTGATTTCATTGAGTTTTATATTTGAGTGTGTGTTGGCTTGTTTCTCTGGCCTTAGAAACAATTTCTGGCACAAACAGGACCCATATTGTGAGTTCTGTAATGTCATTTAACCTGATCTCTATGCCAGTGGATATATATTTTAGTTAGCTAAAACTTTCTAGAAGACACCAAAGTATGACAATTCCCAACAATACCCTAAAAAAGACTTTTTTGATGTGTACACGAGTTTCCTTAAGGAAAACCCACATATGTACGTGAGTTGCTATATATAATAGTCATGTACACCTTGTATATGTGACTTTCTGCATTGCAACCCATGTATACCTCCTTGTGTACGTGACTGTTGTCTCTGCAACCCGCGTACACCTCCTAGAAATGTCAAAAAAAACGTCTTTTGAATTTCGAGTAGTTTGGGTAGTTATGCAACTAACTCCTTCAGTTGTAACTACTTTTTCTTCTCCCCTAACTCTTCCTTAAGAATATAAATAGAGGTAGGGAGGTCCATGAGAGGAGACTTGAGTCTTTGCATTGTTATGCTAGAGGAATTGGAGCTCTCTTTTCCCACACCTTTGACCTTGAAGCTTTCTCCTTGTGTTGCAGAGCTTGGAGGCTGAGTTCCTTGGAGAAGAGAAGCAGTAGAACAAAATAAAGGTTTTGTGAGGTGTCGAAATTGAAAAGAAGGTATACTTGTACTTGTTTTCAAGATTAATAAAGATGTGATGTCCTTCTTCTTCCCAAATTATTGTTCAATGTTTGATTGAATATTTGTTTATGATCATATGATGATGTTAGTCAGATCATTAGTTCATGTTTATTTGATTATCATTGTTTTATATTTGGTCATAATGGTTTGAGGAAGGTATAATTTGTTTTGCAGGTCTCTTGGAGCAAGAGGAGCAAGAGGAGCAAGAAGAGGATTGAAGGACTACTTGGATCAACCTTCATTTATCTAAGGTATGAACCATTCTAATCTCTTAATATTGTTTATATATACTTGTAGAACCATTTTCATCCACCTTTCAACCCCAATACGTTGATGGCCTCTTAAACCCTAGCCATAGGAAACTTTCCTTTACAACACCTAGTCATCTATATCATCTTACTCTGAACAAAGGACGTTTGATTCCCTTATACTCCCATACCCCTATTCCCCATTCAGTGTGTCAATCCCCTTATTTTTCAATGTCTCTAGTTATCCTCGTCATGCTTATATCAAGGAAACATCATTGCCTTGTTAGTTGCAGGTCTCCCTCTATCGATGTTAACACATCTATTCCAGAGGATAGACCCCGAGGTCCTTGTATACTGGTTTCATCCACCTCATTGATAAGTTCCTTAGACCACTTGAAAGGAGTCCTTAGTGCCTTTCGGGTTGGTTGTGTCTCTCATGCTCAATTACAACTACATCATTTCACCATTGAGATTCATACAGGGTATCAGTTCCTTCATTACCTAGTTTAAGACCCTGGTTGTCACTTGACTCTAGCACGTTGGTGAGTCTACTATGGGATCCATAGAGTTTCATGTCCCTTTTGATTTCCGTGTTGCATTGGCAACAGTGTTCGGAAGCCCCTCAGTGTCATGCTTCTGTGTATCTCCAGTACTTGATGATGTATATTGTAACACAGCGATTCTAACTCTCATTCATTGAGTCCATCAAGTTATGTACACCTCCAAATCCAACAGAGCATCAATTGTTATGGTATCGCATTCTATGAGAATGCCATTGTTCCTATGTATCAGTTCTTCAGATTAACATTTGTATTCGGCCTCCCATTGAGGCCACCATTATGTATCACCAGTTGTATATATATTGATCGGCTCCCATTATTTGATCCTTGATCCCCATTTTATTTTTGAGACATTTGTTAGAATAATCAACCCATAGTATTTACCCACTTAGACATTATTTCATTTATTTTGTCTTATTTGCCTAGTCCATGAGTCCCACCATGTGCAAGTTGTCAATTGCCTATCCATAGAGGTCAAACTTGCCATTATTGACTCATGGAGAGCTTGGGAAAGACTTGGGAATAAAATATTCTTTATTCCTGGCATCCTAGGCTCCCTTCTACTTTTTCTGCTTTATTGCCTGCTTTTTCAGTGTTTTAAGGCACATAGGAAAGCAAGACTAGGTGAGGTGAATCAGCTTTGTTGCCTCTTCCTCCTCCACTCTTTTCTCCATGCAAAAGCATGTATGAGCTTCCATTTGACCACTCTTTAGCTTGCCCATGCGCCCTTGCTAATTCGTGGGGTCCTTGATAGATTTGGGATCAACTTTTTACACCTATGGGGGATTTGCCTATTTTGGGTAATCCTGCTTTATGCTAGATTTGGATGCTTCCTTATGCATTTGATTTTCTCATGTATTATATATATTCAGAATCCTATGATATTACAGGTTTGGCTATTGTACACTCAGTTAATATAATTTTGTGTTACAGCTCCATATTCAGTCTCCATTGTTGATAATTTGCATGATCAATTGTTAATTGCTGTGAGTGAAATTAATCTATTGCAGGCCTGAATTTCTACAACATTGTTATGAGCATGTGTATGCCTACCTTTTCCATATACATGTCTAATATTATATGTACCTCATCCATTTTTTAGAAGTATTATAAACCAAAATCCACCATAGTTCAAATGAGGAGACTCCACTCCTTTGTGGTCCTCTCCAGTATCTCCATTGTTGTCACCATTTTCCCTTGATCATATGATTTCTATCGGCCATATGATGAGCTCCTACCCTTATACATCAGGGGACAATCTGTTAACACCAAAATATGTTCACCTAGCTCTCCATGGTCTAAACCATAGTCATACATCATATTACCTCCATTATTTCCTCTATTTTGACCTTCACAACTACATTTCCACTAAATATGGTCCAAAAAATTATTATTCCTTCCCCATAAATGAAGCGAAGTTGAGCATTTTATTGTGATTTATCCCAACTCTCTCCAAAAAAGGGCCAAAAAACCCTAAAAATGAGAATGGGTCAAAAACCATAGATAAATACCATGGACAATAAAATACGATGGGTCATTACCATGGGTCAAAAACCCTTGGACCATCCTATAAATACATTGTGAATGCCTCCCCCACAACACTTTTTGCCATTTAATTTCAGCCACACCATACACTTTTCTTCCATTATTCCCATATCTTGACATCCCATCCCCCATGGTGTATGTTGTGTTATTTCCGTACCCATTTGGATCCATTCCCCATTTGACAACCATTCATGGAAAATTCTGGAGACCCAAACCGTGGAGCTACATGACCATTTCCTCAGACGGTTATGGTGGCCCACATTTCACAAAAAAAGTATGAATGCTTTTAAGTTTGTTAGTTAGTAGAATATATTTGAAAAACCTAAAAAAATATCATTATTGTTGTTTTTCCTTACTTTTATTATTGTTGAACTCTACCATATTATATGGATGATCTAAGGTAGGTGCTTTTGCACGTAGTAGGGGATAAATCCCCACTACAGGAGTGACCTTTCGAAGTAGTGTCAATGCCTCCATACATAAATATTCAAGTGATTTCCAAGGAAGTTGACTTAGGGACACCCGAACACAATTCCATGATCAAGGATTCTGGTCATGTTACTTTTCATTTTTTTGTAGTACTGATGTATCTATTGCATATTATTCAGCAATATGCAGTAGAAGAGATGAAGACAAGTGAGCGTGAGGTGTTTAAAGAACTTAAACAATCCAATAATATCATTAAGTCACTGAAAAATAAATTCAAGGAGAAAAAGAAGAAATCAAAAAGTTGGCAAGAGGACTGGCATAGATTGGATGAAGTTGTCGCACTTACTTGCAGTACTTTATTTAATGAAGGAATTACACCTGAGATGTTTTTCAAGGCCAAAATTTTACGAATTTGTGAGGTAGCTAACAACCTCTGAAAATGATCTAGAGAGATGGAAACAAACATGATCTAGTACACCTCCTGAGGCACTGGAAGATCGATGTAAAGTGGTAACTGAAACAACACAGAAGATTGAGGAGGTAGAGACACTTTGTGCCAAAACATATGAACAGGTTTCTCAGTCATGGTAATCCTTGATAGATGATGCAAAATTGAATAGGTAACAGAGCATCTTCATACTGTTGAAGCGGATTTTAATAAGTTGAAGGTTGAATTGAAAAAATTGTTGCCAGAAGAAAAGATGAGCAAGCCTGTTGATTTAAAAATACTGCATCGACAGGTTGCTAGACTATGGACTCAACTACATCAACGAACAGACCGTGTCGTAGCATTACATACTGAAGAAAAAAATGTTATAGGAATAATCCAACCAATTCATGAAAAGGTCCAATAGGAATTAGGCACGACAAGAATACCAAATTCGGAACATATCAGTTTTGAACTTGTGGAACAAATGAATAAAGTACATGAAGAGGTGTGACAAGAAGTAGAATCAGTAATGAAGATATGTCAAGATTTTCAGAGCAAGCTCGCATCGACAGAAATTTCGGACTAAAGTGGCTCGGGACAAGCCACAAGTGAGTGTTGGGGGCATGTTGGTGCTAGGAAAAGATAAACATAATTTTTTTCAGAAAAATGAATATTTTGGTCACAATATGAGTAGAGGCTGCGACGAAAGAGACTGCGACAAAAGAGGAGAAGAGCAAGTCGAAACAAGGAGTTCGATAGATTTTTGGGTAAGAGGTAGCTATACTAATAGTCTATTTTGGGAATAAAGTATGATTATCAATTGGGTTAATAATTCCTATATTTAGATGTAACAGTATTTTTTGGGTGGGTAGAACAACTTGTTGACTGATGGTTGTGAATCATTCTACGGTTAAATCAAGAATTGTAAAATCTTATAAGTTGATCCAAGTTGTGTGTAGATGAAATTATTGAGACGGATCGAGAGATAGAGAGGATAGAGATAGAGGAAGATATACAAAAAGAGAGAGATATACCAAAACCTAAGAGCATGGGATGAGTAAAGAATTCATTGATTGTAAAAAACACCTAAAGAAGAGTCTGTCGATTCTGTGCGTAGAAAAAAGGCATTCAAATTTTACTCATTCCATATGAAGAGTTCCTTTGTGTTTTTCCCCAAATGGGTTTCCATGTTAAACATGTGTCTTTGTGCCTATAAAAAGGAATTCAAATATTACTCATTCCAGATGAAGAGTTCTTTTGTGTTTTTCCCCAAATGGGTTTCCATGTTAAACATGTTTCTTTGTGCCTATGATGAATGAATGTATGTCATGAATGAACTTGTTTAAGTGTGTCGATCATATAATGATATAATAGTATGGAATGTTGATTAATGTGTACTAGAATATATATGTTTACATGTTGTTTATGTGTGTCGACTGACTAATATGTTGTATTCCTTGATATATGTATGATGTTGTGATTCTTGGTTTCTATCCAGTGGCTTGATGATGTTGTGATAAGAAAATCCCCTTCCATAACTGTAGAAAACTGATTCTAGCAGTCCCCATAGGTATCTCAGGTGAGACCTCATCTACGTCGCTGGTGTTGCCGACATAGTTATACTCTATCGGGCTCATATCTTGGGATTTGATGACGAACAAGGAATTCTGAATGTGGGTCAACCAAAAATATGCCAACACTTCTTCATAGTGCTATTCATAAATAATCCATAGGAATGATTTTTTTGTTATATATACTATGTCTTTTGTAAATGTAATGAGATTTAAGAGGTGAGGAGTTCTAAAGAGACAAATATTATTTGGTAGGACATTGATTTCAGTTTCATGTGGAATATATCATCACCACAAAGTAGGTTATAAGGTTGGGAAAGGAAACATATATAGATTTAAAATATTTTGTGGGGGCTCTTTGTATCAACGTACCGGGATATCACAGCATCTTCCTAATTACAAAAAATGGAGTACACAGGAATCAACATATTGTTCTTATGTATCGCAACACATTAACACCTATCCAACTCAAAGAAACAATAAGAAATATTGAATTCATATTGAGCAATGTAATTTGATAGTGGTCTTGGTTCAACTTTTTAATCTTTTGCACAATGGCCTGGTTCAATTTTTTCTTATAAAGTAAATCCCTCTCAATTCCTTTCTGCAAGAATGATCTCTTTAGAAAAATAATAAATCTGACCCTTTTAAAATTCACATAATGTAATACCCGGTATAGTATATATTTGGTTTATGTCATCTAAAATATTGGGTGTGTTATACCGAAATCTCATCACCCTCATGTTATGAGATAGGTATTCCCTTGATTGCTCTGATCCCTCAAAGTTTTCCCTACAGAAATGAAGGTTCAAAGTATCCCCTTGCAATTTTTCCCTATGTTGAGCTGGTAACGCTCGTCTTCCATTGACAAAAAGAATTACCCAAGTCAGCACCACTCCTGATACATGAGCAAGAAGTGGTGCCACCACTCCTTCCCTCACTGCAAGAAGCCTTACCCCCTTATCACCGCTTGTTTTCTTCATTGGAGGAGCGGTGCTCGATTTTTCAAGGAAAAAAGAGAAGCTTCGAGAGGATTCTCAAAGTTGACCTCCGTGGAGCCTCATCCCTATGGTTTAGGACTAGATAGAGATCAATATACTCCCTTTTAGGATCTTATCTCCACCTCACCCATGATATACTCAACCATTCCTATCCTCCCATGCCTTTAAATACTGGCTCACCCCCCATGGGGAAAAGGAGGAAGAATTGTGTTGCATACCCAAACTCTGTCAAAATCATTCTTGAGTCTTTGGAGGAAAGGTGAAGTTAGAGGAAAGGAGCCATTGGAAGGAACTCTCAACACCGAGGCATGAAGGTTGTAGTCTCTCCAATCATTTATTAGTAAAAAATGTCTTTTCTTTCCCATATTTACTGTTTCATGTGTATATATTGCTTGATTCCTTGGTCACGAGCATAGATCTAGTTGATTATATTGTATGCTATCATGTTTCTCTTATTGTTTTCCATCTTTTACAGGTTCTTCTATGAGGATAGCGAGAAAAACCTTTGGGAGAAGTATCATGGAATTTCATTCAACTGATTAACCAAATCTAGGGGAAGTTTAACATTTGGTGTTTTTGTTCTGTTCTAGACCTAAACCATTCAGATATAGGGAACCAGCTCTTGTCCGCAGGAGGTGCATATTTCCAACTAATAGGGTTCCTCATCAACTTTTCCCTTGGAACAGAACTATTTTACCAAAATAAAGTATGTCAAAAATTTTGTTTGACAACCTCTCCTACACTAGTATAAAAAGTTTGATAAATGACTAAGTGACTAAAAAAAGTAGTCACGTTGTTGTTTTTAAGCTAAAAATTACTAAATTAGAGGAACACAACTAAAATGACTTTATAAAATGAATATTTTAGTCATTAATTACTAATTACTTAGTCGCATAATTACAAATGACTAAAAAAATACTAGATACCCCTATTGACTAAAAACAACTAAATACTCGTATAAAAGTTGGTATTTGATATGTGTGTGTGTGTGTGTGTGTTAATTTATTGTAAAAAAACAGTCGGTCTACATAGTCTACATATAAGTTAAATATGTAAACATTACTATAGACATTATATATATATATATATTAACAATTTTAAGAACTCGTAGAGGGAAAAAATGGGGTGAATTTTATTCTTTTATTCTGCACGTAGCCTAGAATGATCAAATTAGAAATGGCCAGGATGCCATTGGTGGCACTTTGGATAGTTCTACTTGCATTTTGATCCATATGCCTAGATGCCTTGGTGAAACATAAGTTCTTAATTGAGGGTGTCTTCTGTTATGAGAAAAAAATTACATAGTAAGCAAAGGGTTTTGGGTTCTTCCAATAGACAAATCCGTTGCTTATTCAAAGCATTTTTACACAATCTGTCTTTTACATCCTCCTAGTGCTATTAAAAAAAATCTAGAGGAATGATTTTTTGTTTTGTATACTCTTTCTTTTACAATTAGAATTAATTTAAGGGGTGAGGAGGAGTTCTGAAGAGACAAAGATTATTTGGTAGGACATTGATTTTAGGTTCAAGTGGAAAATATCATCACCACAAGTATATAAGGATGGGCAAGGAAAGTGATGTATATTTCAAATATTTTATGGGGGCTCTCAGAGTGGCCAGCATATACCTATGATTTGATTTTATGGTCAATATCTACAATGGGATTTCTTGGCATAATGCTCAAACTGTAATTTGTTTCTCTCCTTCCAAAGTGATTCCCTTATATGTGTTTTTTTATTTCTCTCCTTCAAAAGTGATTCACTTATATGTGTGTTTCTACTAATTCTCATTGTTTTTTGTTTTCTTGGGCCTTTTGTTTCCATGGAAGTTGAATAAACTAAATGTTGAAAGGTTATCAATTCATTCAATTTGGAAATCTCATTGTTCTAAATTCTGGCCTCTACTACATTTTTTTTAGGTTGAAGGGATTTCCATTCCTGATCTCTCTTTGTGGAAACTTTAGTGAGTCTAGTTTATAATTTTTTTTGGAAAACTATAGTGTCTACTACTTTTGTTGAAACTAATAAATCTATTTGTCAACCTCACAATTTACCATGCCTACCATATAGGTTTGGGAGATTAAAATTCCATTTATGATAATTGGTATTTAGTTAATGCATTTCATGATCAAGATCAAGAGACACGTGTTCTGAGTAAATCAATTGAAAACCAACCATGTCTCTAGCTTGAATGTGCATTTGGGATGCAACAGTTTGGTATCAGAGTGGATTTTGATACCTTCTACCATGTTTCATCCCCACCTGATGCTCTTGTTTCCAAGACCTGCCTTTACGTCAAAAATATTTGTCATTCCAAGAATTTTTTTCCATGGGTATGGTATCTGCGTTGAGTTACAAAGGAGGCATAGTCCAAATTGGCAAGTCTTGGAGCTTGGAGATTTCCCATTTGAATTTGCATTGAATATGTTGTCTCCATCAAACTATCGGAGGATTACAACCTGGAGATCATCCTTGTAACCATGCCTGTAATTAGGAGAGATGTATCCAAAGAGATGAAGAGATCAAGGTAAGAAATTCCATGTAAAATTGTTGTTGAGCGAAACTGTAAGAAATGTGAATCGCCTTTGAGATTACATTGTTTGAATTTGGGAATGGAAGTATAGAAGAAAGCATAATTAGATTTCTTGAAAAAGGTGAAATCTCAAGGATTTGATTCTTTAAGAATTTAAATCAAATGATTGGGTTGAAATCTCAACAGGTAGGATCCATGAATTTTGGCTTTGCTTTTTTATTTTCAACAACGAATTATATAGAAACACGATTTTATGTTTCCTACTTAGATTTTTGCAGCGTATTTGTGTTTTCTGTAGTGTATGAAGTTGAGGTTTTAATATTGCATGAGGAGAAAATTGGGAAGGAAAGCTTGCATTGTCATGCTCCTTAGATTTGACAGCAAAAAAAAGTGCTTGCTTAAGAAAATCAATTTCCCTAGGATTCTGGACCTATAACAATGAAAAGGAAAATACCTGTAGTTATCACTACTTGAGGAGTAGGAATTATACCAAATTTACTTAGCAAGACCAAAGGTGACCTCTTTTTTTCAGCAAATAAAAAATAATCTCATGTACATAGTTCCTCACTTATGTCTGAGGATTAGAGGTTTAAAATATGTCAATCCTTGAAGCATTGGAAACCAATAATTTCATAATATGCAATCTGTGTTGAATTTGTTACCAAAACATACCTGTCAAATATGAACATTGTATTGTTTTGCTACTTGTCCATGTGTTGTACAAGACAATACACCCTTGTAACCTAGGGTCTGGGGTTGCCAACTTACTATTATACTCGTAGACAATCAGCTTTTACAGAAAATGGAATGAAAATAGGAAGAGATCTTGTCTTACCTGGTTTATGACGGTTGATTCAATCTTGGTATTTTCTCGCTCCAATCTTCTCCAAAGCTTCTATGGATGCTTATCTTCACCTGCAAAGAGCTAATTCTTCAGCAACATCTCATACATATATACATCATAAGTTAGATGAAAAGCATATTAATGATATAATTGAACATATTCATTAAACCAATATACATGAGATAAACACAATACAAGATTGGAAGAAGAATTCTCTTTGTTAACAAACAGTGAATAGGTAAGGAAACAACCCATCTTTTGACACAAGGACTCCTATGCAACCAAGGACTCTGAGTTCTTATTCTCTAAGACTCTGAACGTATACCACCAGCATAACTTTTCTCTTCCAGAATTGATTGATTAGCCCCATCCCAAGGCCTCTATTTATACTTTGGGAAATAGAGAGGTTTCAAAGGTTAGGATGGTTGAGACAATTGGGATAGTTATGGATTAAGGCCCAACTAATCTCATCTAATCATGATTTATATTTTTTAAGGTTGAATTAAGGTACAAGTGAGTATTGATATAGGCAAGGCGTGTATTACATGTGGCTTGCTCAAAGGGAACTCGCGTACGTAGTCACGTATGGAATGTGAGTTGCAATGCACATAGTCACGTGTGCAACCCAAAAATCAAAATAAAAAATGTATAAGGCTGGATGAAATACATTGTAATATTTCTCTTGGAGAAGTCAGAAGTCCAAGGAAGTAGAGAAAGTACCTGAAACAAATACATATCAATGTCATATACAAAATCATATCTGAGGATGCCATGTTCAATATACTGGACACTAGCTCCTTTAAAACATTTGATTACACCATATGATACGGATACAAGACCACATATATTACAAAGGTGGATTGAAGCCACAATATACAATGATGAGTCTTCAAAATCTGGAAACTATGTAGGTGAACACAACACAATCTTGTGCAACTTAGGCTATAGATGTGAACCTAAGGTCTTCATCAAAATCCAAAGGAACCAGTACAATCCAAGCCATGTGAATAGATGTCCTGAAGTCAAACATGGAAAGGATTCAACAAATTTTCAATCAATAGGTGAAACTAACAACTAAAGCAAAGGAGTTCACCAATGATAATAGTGAATTCTAAGGTACCATCGTCAAAAATATAGGTCGTCGTCTTCAGGAAGTACTGATGAGAAACCATGTTGTGATGAGGAAGGAAATAGATCCTCCAATGGATCACAAGAGTGACTAGGAACTGGATAAGGGAATGTAGACACAAGTAATACTCAGATAGGATAATGATGGAATCAGGATAATAATCAAATGCAGGGATAAATCTTTGAACAATGAGCACAACAAAGAGATGACCCAAGGTAGCTTTTAACTTTGTAGATAGGACAACTAAACTTATCTGTCATGTAGGAGACATGATCAAATTCCCCATGTATAAAGGGCAAGTGGAGGAGTAAGAAAATCGAAGTAATAGCTGAGCTGAAAGTGTACACTGAGACATGAGTATCGAAAAGTTCAGGGAGTGATATGTTCAAGGAGGACATGCTACCACCATCTGTAACCCAAAAAGAATACTTCTTCCTTATCTTTCCTATTAAATTTTAATGAGTCCAGGAAACTAAACTCAGTTCTCTCTTCATTTTTGACAAGCTTGAAGAGGGGAGAGAATAATGCTTGATAATGTCACTGATTCATGGATTTTACGAGCCTGAACTAGTACATGCTCATTGGTGTTTTAATGTTTTGAGAGTCTCAAAACTTTGAAGAAGACTCTAGGGGGGTCCTTTTTCGTCTAATTTAGTCTCCAGAGGTAGAAAAAGTATAAAACATACCACAAAAGAACTCTCTTATCTTCTAAAGAAGAAAGGCACACCTTTTTTCGTACTTAGTCAGGGAGGTATGAAAAAGGTTAAATTACCACCTACCCAACACTCCTTCAAGAGAATATTATAGCTTGAGTTTTACAAGTGTGTTAAGGCCTGGAAATTCGTAGGCAACAATAGCAAGGGATTCTCCCTAATAAACGTTCCCAACTAGCCCGTGACTATTTGGTGTAGGGAATCTGTCTGGTTTGCGGTCCAGCTACCGTAGGACAAGTAACAAAAATAAAAGGTTTTACCGGTTGTGGCCCGGTCCACCATATATATTTTTGTATTTTTTGACTTTAAGTATGATATGCAAGTGCCTATCTAAGATGCAGATTGATTAAGAATGCAAGGAGTGCTCACAATGTGATGCACAGGTTCTTACCTCTCGTCTTAAACTCTCTCACATCCAAATCACACACAACTAAAAAAAATGACACTAACTAAGTTGTCCCTAGGGAGTAGGATATTGATTCATGAGTAATGTAATACTGTTCACATGTTAGGACAAATCACAGATAGTTGTTCTTAGAATCAAAACACATAAACATGAGTAAAGATATACACGACAAGATAGCTCATCAACCGTTAAAACCTCCATTACTCATAGTGGAAATTATCACAGAATAAACCAGAGACCATTCAAATAAGAACATAGGTTCAAAAAGTTAGAACGCTCTCACAGTTAATGAAACACAGTTGAAAACGAAATAGTTCCCCTTCAACATTATTCATTTAGTCACTTTTGAATATTCCACACAACACCTTCTCCAACAGGAAAAATTTGTAATCTATTATTGTAAAACAAAGTAGTTCCTCTTACAACAAGTGATTCACAAGTTTCTCCAGGGAAAAAATCCCCCATTCCCTCTAACTTTCCTCTATTTAAACAAAACAGCAAAACCTTTGGGCTGCCCCAACCCTCTGATCTTTGGGCTCCCCCAACCATTTAATCTCATGAATTTGTCCTCTTGTGAGTGCTCATGATTCACATAATGTGTTACATTTCGGATTAAGACTTATGAGTACTTCATAAAACAGGACCAGCTTAGTAACTGATGAACCTTTCCAAGCTTGGGCCCCTATTGCTAACGATTCCGCTTTGTCTTTTATTTGTCCCTTTAAAGATTCTGTTGATCTCAGTATATCTGCCTATCACTTTTCAGCCAGCTTCCTTCTACTTTATCCTCCAGCTATGTCGTCTTTGCAGCAGGAGTCTAAAGAATCTTCTAAATCCGCCTTCAGTTAAAACAAAATTCATCATTAATTCGGATTGCATCTTTTCAACAAACGTAAACCATAATAACAATAAAAATGATCATCAAAATGAGGCCCTGTACTGTGTTCTCATCGTGAAAACCTTAAAATGATAGAATACGAAACCTCCATCACCCATCAGATAGGGTAAAAAAACACATAGAACAAGCGGGAAAAACCCTCACCGACGGGAAAATCACTAAAGCATCGGGAGGATAGTTTAAATAAAAACCACAACGGAGGGCTTCATACGTACAATAGGTTCCGTGAGACCATCAATTCCATCGGTGTCAAAAGATTAAATACTAAAACATCGGGTGGAAAAACTCCCTGTCAGCGGACGGAAAGACATAGACATCGGGTGGTTATTGCAATACACAGCCGCAATGGCGAAAGACGGAAAGACTACGGGATCTATGGCAAACAAAACATAATGGAGAAAACCATAACAAAACAATCAGCATGTGGAATAGTTATATGGCGGAACATTTAGTTTGCTCGAGAGATGAAATGATGGAAAGCAATCAGACTACCACCTTCGATCAAAGTCATAAAACCTTCTAATATGGCGCAAAAACCATCATGAAAACGTTAAGTGTTCAGAAAATCTCAAGGTTGTGCAGCAGTATAAAAGTTGGTCTCATCTTCAAAACAATGGATTCATAGAGATCAAAAACCCCAACTCAAACTTCAATCAACCTCCGAAAGCGCACAACAAGTCAACATAATAACGTCACGGCATGGGAAAGGTCAATGCTATCCGTCAGAACAATCATTGTTCAGCTTCCTCAACGGCAGTCCTGTAGGGAAATATGGCTCCGATGCGTTGTTTAAATGACCTCCGATCAACCAAACTGAACAAAAAATGTTTAGTTCCAGAAGACTTTCGGCTGGGCCGCGATGAAAAAGTTTTTTTCACCTCTGAAACAGCGGTGAAAAAGATATCAAAGAAATAAATCACAAATCAAAGGACAACCTTTTCAGATCAAACTTTAAACTCTACAACCAAAGCATTTGCAGACACAAGCAATTTTCTGAAAAGCATAAAAACAGTTGACCTCAAAACAATCCAAACTTGTAGCAGAGGGAAAACAAAAATAGAGTTCATGGATCCCAACAATTTTAGGCAAGATAAAAATTAAGAGGAGGGTCCGAAATTTCAAAAAAATTGGGAGAACAGTTGCAGCTGCAACAATTGGCGACTACCCTGGTGAACCTAGATCTCTGGACAATTTCTTCCTTAAGTAATAGACTGTTTGACAATAAACCAACATGTTGAATTCTTCTAGATGTCTAGATTTCCCAAATGGAAAACGTATGTACTTTTAATTATTGATGATAGTCCAATTTAGTAGAATGGAAACCAAGATTTCCAAGTCAAGATAACTCTTCTAAGGTGAAGAAGATGAATTTCATTTATTACCTTTGTCTTCAGGTAGCTGCCCGCTTGGACACCACAGGATTGTGACATATGGTAAATAGAAATATTCATTTGTTCCTCATTCCCATGCCATTTTGCACTTTTGTGCTTTTGGACTTTTTGTCCTTTGTGAGTCCTCCTACATGCCCTTCTTTCTGAATTTTCATTCAGGCTCCTCTATACATAGTTTCCTTTTGTGTGAGAGATGTATCTAACTTTCAACTCACGGACGGAGAAGAACTTTTGGCAATTGAGTACTTATATGGTTCAGTACTTTGTTTTGATACATATTACTTTCTTAAGAGTTTTTTGACTCTTGTCTACATTTTGGCTTTATATTCTTGGCATGGAATCATTTATATATAATATACTATTTACCCTACTTCCTTTCCGTGGGTCTTTTGCTGTCACTCCCTGGGACATTTTACATGTGAGATGGATGGAGCCTCGAAAGAGTATTCCAGAATTTTGATCCTAAGTTATTTTACAAGTATTAAGTAGGACTTCAATGTGTTCATAGCCATTTAGAAAATTGTTAAACTGGAAGAAATTCTTTCAGATAAAACAATAGTACACAGTCTTATAATCAAGGATTTTAGTTAATCTAGAATTTTGATGTTCTCCATGCAACCAAAGGTTTTCCTCTTTTATTGAAATCAACCAAAATCTAACTAAAACCAACAGAAATAAAATAAATCAAAAATAAACAAACAAAGCAAATTATTTATGTACAAAACAAAAGAACAAAAACAAAAAATCAGGAAAAATAAGGTTTGAGAACTAAACCATTTACTGGTAAGTTCTCTTCCCACCCCTGTAAATCTTGCAATTTATAGGTTTAGGGGCTAAGTTTTGCCACAATATGGAAAGGGCCTACCCATAACTGTTGAAATTTCATGTGTTTTCCTTTCTCATCATGAGGGTGATCTCATTTGAGAACCAAATCTCCCACCTCGAAATCTTTTGTTCTAGCTTTGTGTTTATCAAACCATCTCTTTACTACCTCTTGTTGTTGTTTAAAACGTTCTCTGGCCTTGGATCAAGACTCTTCTACCTTCAACAGATTATGTATCCTCATTTTCAAGAATTCATTATTTGATCCTCCGGATTCTTGAGCGATTATGGAAGAGGGTAGCATGATATTGGGGGGTAGAATGGCCTCTTTTCCATAAACAAGGGTATACAGGGACACCCCTAAAAAAGTATTGGGGGTGACCCTATCAGCCCAAAGAGAATTTGGTAATGCTGAGTGCAACTCCTCTGATTTTCTATCACCATCTTTTTTAAAATCCTAATCAGATTCTTGTTTGTAGATTCAGCCAAGCCATTTCCCTCTGGATAGTAATTAGAAAAGTAATGCAACTTAATTCCTTTCTCATGAGAAAATGCAGTTAATCTAATCGAGGAAAAGTAAGTAGCATTATCAAAAACTAAAGAAATTGGAACTCCAAACCTGGTCATAATATGATCTTGCAAGAATTCCATGACCGCATCTTCATTTACTTTACGCAATGGAATGGCTTCGACCCAATGAGTGAAGTAGTCGGTTGCCATCAGAATATATTTGTGTTGCAAGGAATAATTTGGCTTTATCTCTCCAATGATGTCCATCCCCCACTGCTCAAAAGGTTTTGTTATCATAACAGGCTTTAACGGTCCTGCTGCTTTAACTTGTCTTCCACCACACCTTTGGCAGATGTCGCATTTTCTGACATGGGCATGTGCATCTTTGAACAGTGTGGGCCAATAATATCCAGCTTTGAGAATTTTATGTGCTGTCGTATCTCCATAGAAATGTGCTCTAGCAGGCCCATCATGTAAGTCTATCATTACCTTCTTCGCATCTTCTTTCTCTAAGCATCTAAGAAGAACTCCATCATAATTCTTTCTAAATAATATTCCTTCAATAATATGATATGACGCTGATTTAATACGCAGTGCTCTTCTTTGCTTAGAATTCCAATGTTCCGGTAACAATCCCACTTGAAGGTAATGCACAAGGTATCTGTACCAAGAGTCCGAAGCTGTGAAAAGAGGACATACATTCATTAAATGTAACTCAGCTTCATCTTCCCAGTCATGTTCTTCATTGTCTTTACTTTTAGTCATCAGTTTGCACAATCCCTTCCCTTTAACTATGGAGGTTGGCTTGAATTCAAGGTCATACTCCTATAGTGTTGTTACCCAGTTGCCTCTTCTTTCTCCTAACTCCTTTTGTATGAAAAGAGATCTCACAGCTAGGTGTGGAACGGTTACCTTTGTCTGGTTCTTTCGTATGTATGGACTGAATTGTTTCACCACTTTGAACACTGCGTAAGCTTGTTTATCCACAGCTGGGTAATTCAATTCATCCCCTTGCAGACCAGCATTCATAAATGATATGGGGAACTCATCTCCCCCATCTTCCTTCTGGGTAAGCGCGGCTTCTAATGAATCATCAGATGTGAAAGTGTACAAAATAAAATCTTTCTCAAAATTTGGACTTTTGAGGGAGGGTGCATGCGCAACAGCTGTTTTAATTTTACTAAATTTGTTCTTCTCTACATCATTCCACTTGAATTGTACACTTTGATTTACCATTCGCTGCAAAGGTTTAACAATTTGAGTGAAATCTGGCACAAACCTTCGCACGAAATTTATTGTCCCCATAAATTATTGCATGCCCTTTTTATTATGGGGTAGAGGAATCTGTTCGATAGCTTTGATCCTCTTTGGGTCTATGGAGATCCCCTTCTTAGAAACCACATGACCCAACAACTTACCTTCTGTAACGGCAAACACGCACTTCTTGGGGTTGAGTGAGATGCTATATTTTCGGCAGCATTCAAAAATATGCTTTAGATGAAATGTGTGTTCCTCTCTTTTCTTTGAGAAAATTGTGATGTCATCGAGGTATACTACAGCACTGCAGCTGATCAGGCCATGGAAAGCTATGTCCATATCCCTCTGGAAAGTAGCTCCTACGTTTATGAGTCCAAAGGGCATTCTTCTGTAAGCAAAAGTTCCCCACCTAGTTCTGAATGTCATTTTAAGTCTGTCTTCTTCAGCTACTAGTACTTGATTGTAGCTTGAGAATCCATCTAATAAAGAGAATAATTCAGAGCCTGAAACTATTTGCAATATCTGCTCCATGGGTGGAACGGGATAATTGTCTTTATCTGAAGCGCAATTTAAGTTTCTGAAATCCACACATAGACTAATTTCTCCAGATTTCTTCCTTACCGGTACCATATTTGAAACCCATTCTGAGTGTCTAACCTTGAAGATAATTCTAGCATCCAATAGTTTCTTAACTTAACTCTGGATTAAAGGTTCTAATTTTGGATGCATTTTCCTTAAAGGCTGCTGATAAGGTTTGATTCCAGATCTGATGGGGATAACAAGCTAAATAATATTGGTGTCATATGTCTTTAGATCTTCATATGTCTAGGAAAAAACATCTTTGTATTGTTTGAAAAGACTGATAAACTTATTCCTTTCACCTAGGGAGCAACATTTTCCCAAAGTCATGTATTTAGGCTCCATTTCAGTTCCCAAATTAATCAACTCAAACTGTAGAGACGAGCTATGAGTCTTCACATTTGCTGGTCTTCTAAATTTCTCGTTTAAATCAAACATCTGTTCTAAATTCCTAACTCCTTTAGGAATAAAATTATCGAATTTTAGCTCAGCTTGATGTTCTTCATCATCAATAATCTTCCCTTTGAAATTCTTGTCATTTTTCAAGCATTCTATAATTTACTGATCATCATCGAACACTCGTAGATTGGTAATCATATCTGGAACTGAAGGCCTGAAAAGTAATTCAACAGAGCACCGATTATTAGAGGGCACAAGCCTCGCAGCTGAGGTGGCCAGCAAATCAGCTGCTGCATTCTTAAGTCTAGGAATCGATATAATGTTAAATGTATTAAAACCTTTAAGTAAATACCATACTTTATTTTGATAAGCTTTTAAATGAGGAGAAATGCAATGTATTTGATTTCGAATTTGTTTTACAATTATTTCAAAATCTCCAAACACTTTCAAATTTTTTGCCTTTAATTCAATTGCTTTCCTTAATCCCTGAACTAATGCCTCATATTCAGCTATGTTATTGGTACATTCAAACTCTAATCTACATGAAAGAAAATGTTTGTTTTTCTTAGGTTCAATCAGGACACAACCGGCTCCTGACCCCTATAAAGTTTTAGAACCATCAAAGAAAAGCGTCCAAAAATCGCTAACCACTGCTGTGCAAGAATTAACATCTACATCTACAGCTAATTCTACTATTTTACAATAAATTTCATCAGCCTATGAAAACCGAAGGAGATCAAGCTGAGCGTCTGATGTATCGCTGGCTTCTTCCGCTTGATAATTTCCTGGTTCTAGCTCAATAAAGTAATTTCCCAAAACAGAATCCAATGGTTCATTTTTACCTTCGAACTGAGTAACACTGTGTTTCATGTGGGGCTCCCTCAAAACTTTAATTTGATTTGGGCTTCCTTTATATGGTAGCCACAGATGTGACCAATCCGAGGCAAAATATCCATTCAGCGTTTTTGACCAATCTCTGCTCAAAATGAGTCCATAAGCTTCCGGTATGTCAGCCACAATATCAATGAATTGACACACCTTATCATTTGAAGATAAGCGAATGAGAACATCCTCCAATTCCCCATTTACCTTCACATTCATTCTATCCAACTGAAAAACCCTCTAGGTAGAAGGTTTAGGTTGTCCATTTATCTTCTTGCAGACCGACAGTGGCATGACGTTGACTGATGCCCCCGAGTCTACTAGGAAGTTATGCACGTTGTGGTTGAAAATCTCAAAGGTAAGGAGAAAAGGTGGAGTCTTGCATTTAGGCTTACCTCCCATACTTGCTTCACCAATTTCTTCTTCTTGGGGCTGATTGTCAGTGGGTAGCCTCTCCTCTGATAGTTCAAGTGCTTTCAATAGATTTTCTTTCTGCTACGGCACATTGCACATTTCAAATAATGAGATATTTTCCCTTACCTTTTTTATATCCTCCACAATGTCGTAATCCATCTTATGTCCTGTGAGATTCGATTTATCATTATTTATCTTTTCTTCGTTGGGTTTAGTAGGCATGTGATATGTCTAGGACTTTGACTGGTGATGGTAAATTCTGGAGTTTTATTAGTTGAGGAGTTGTTTTGAAATTTCTTAACATTCTTTTGAAGTCTCTTAATCTTCGGGAGCATAAGACTGTTTTCCTTAATCAACCCTTGGCTTCTCATCATTACATTTGTTTCTAGGATGTCCTTGTGTCTTAGATCCTTTTCTTCATTGGCATCAAACAACGATACACAGTCACATAAAACCATGGCCTCATCCTCCTGCTTCTCTGTTGGTTTATTGTTGTCTTTCCCTTCTTCATCGTTGTCTTCATTTAATTTGGAATCCAAGAGCTGATTCATGACCAACATCATTGAATTTATCCATTGAGGACAATTCTTTTCAGAATGGAGTTGTTGGTGGAAAGTGCAAAAGTTGTCCATTCCTACCTCTATTAAGTTCATAAATGCAGGGCTGTGCGAAGGGGGTTGGGTTTGATTGTTATCTTCCCTTTTCTTGCAATAAGGCTTATAGAACTTTTGGGTTTCCTTTTCCTTTTCCAAGTCTATGATTATGTTAGAGAGATTCTACATCATCTTTGCCATTCCTTCAAAATTTGGTGATTGCTCCTCTTTGGGCTTAGTAAATAACAAAGCTTTCCTCCCAACATTTCTTTCTCCTGAACATTAACGATAATCCTCGATGCTTTCTTTTTTTCCCTCTACTCTCTCTGCTTCTTCATAAGTCTCTACTAGCGTAGGTTTGGCCTTCATTTTGGAAAACATGGCCAACTCGGGTCCTAGAGCTGAGGTATAATATTTAATCAGGACTTTATCTGAGGGTTTGTCAGCTTCAGAAAAAATCTTAAGATAGGCTACGAATCTTTGGGTAAAACTATGCACCTTCTCTTTTCTTTCTTTCTTTAAGGTGCACAGTCCTTTCATAAGAGCTGCATGACTTTTTTGGGTTGCATACTTACTTCTAAAAATCCTTTCAAAGGTATCCCAATCTGGAATAGAGTTTGCAGGCAAACCGAAATACCATGATGCTACTGCTCCTTTAAGGGTATGTGGAAAAAGTCTACAAACTACATCCTCATATTCCCCAGCCCTTAATCCCTCTATTTCCAAATAGAAACTTTGCAAATGGTCATCTACTAACATCTTCTCATTTGGATCGAACTTAGGCAACATCTTCTCAAAAGCTTGAGGTAAGTCATGCAACGGAGGTGTTAGGTTTAAAGGTGATTTGGATTTCCAAGAAGGTGGTGGATTTGGTGGGTTGGGTGGCTGATTTGCGTTTACACCTGCCATGAGTCTAGGTGGAGAGTGAGGTGGTGAATGAACAAGAGTATGAACAAGTGAAAAGTAAGGTGTATTTGAGCCCACTTGATTTAAAGGTTGAACCACCTCATGTAAGGCTGTTTCCACTAGTTCTTCCAAATATCCAACCAACAATGAATCTTCCAATATAGGACGGTCTTTCCTTTTATATTCTCTTCTAAGAAAGTCAGGGATAATCGGTAATCCTCCAATCTTCTTCACATATTCCCTAGTGTGTCTTCTCATATCATTAACAACTTCGTTGTCTATATAATACAAATTCTCTTTACCCTTCTCTTCAGGAATTGGATTGGAAAACAAGCTACTTTTTGAACTGTCACCGGTGGAATAATCTCGAGAAAACGGGTTTCCACGGCCAGCCATGCACTTGCGGCCCTCCTTCTAACACCAGAAACTATTGAGGCCTGGAAATTCACAGGCAACAACAGCAAGGGATTCTCCCCAATCAACGTTCCCAACTAGCCCGTGACTGTTTGGTGTAGGGAATCCATCCGGTTTGCAGTCCGGCTACCGTAGGTCAAGTAACAAAAATAAAAGGTTTTACTGGTTGAGGCCCGGTCCACCGTATATATTTTTGTATTTTTTTACTTTAAGTATGATATGCAAGTTCCTATCTAAGATGCAGATTGATTAAGAATGCAAGGAGTGGTCACAATGCGATGCGCAGGTTCTTACCTCTCGTCTTAAACTATCTCACATCCAAATCACACACAACTAAAAAAAAAAAAACGACATTAACTAAGCTGTCCCTAGGGAGTAGGATATTGATTCATGAGTAATGTAATACTATTCACATGTTAAGAAAAATCATAGATAGCTATTCTTAGAATCAAAACACATAAACATGAGTAAAGATATACACGACAAGATAGCTCATCAATCGTTAAAACCTCCATTACTCATAGTGGAAATTATCGCAGAATAAACCATAAACCATTCAAATAAGAACATAGGTTCAGAAAGTTAGAATGCTCTCATAGTTAATGAAACACAGTTGAAAATGAAATAGTTCCCCTTCAACATTATTCATTTAGTCACTTTCAAACATTCCACACAACACCTTCTCCAATAGGAAAAATTTGTAATCTATTATTGTAAAACAAAGTAGTTCCTCTTACAACAAGTGATTCACAAGTTTCTCCAGGGAAAAAATCCCCCATTCCCTATAACTTTCCTCTATTTAAACAAAACAACAAAACCTTTGGGCTTCCCCAACCCTCTGACCTTTGGGCTCCCCCAACCGTTTAATCTCACAAATTTGTCCTCTTTTGAGTGCTCATGATTCACATAATGCGTTACATTTCGGATTAAGACTTATGAGTACTTCATAAAACGGGACCAGCTTAGTAACTAATGAACCTTTCCAAGCTTGGGCCCCTGTTGCTAACGATTCCTCTTTGTCTTTTATTTGTCCCTTTAAAGATTCCGTTGATCTCAGAATATCTCTACCTATCACTTTTCAGCTAGCTTCCTTCTTCTTTGTCCTCTAGCTATGTCGTCTTTGTAGCAGGAGTCTGAAGAATCTTCTAAATCCACCTGCAGTTAAAAAAAAATTCATCATTAATTCGGACTGCATCTTTTCAACAAACGTAAACCATACTAACAATAAAACTGATCATCAAAATGAGGCCCTGTACTGCGTTCTCATTGCGAAAACCTTAAAATGATAGAATATGAAACCTCCGTCACCCATCAAATAGGGTAAAAACACACACAGAATAGGCGGGAAAAATCCTCACCAGCGGGAAAATCACTAAAGCATTAGGAGGATAGTTTAAATAACAGCCGCAACGGAGGGCTTCAGACGGATAATAGGTTCTGTGAGACCATCAATTCCATCAGTTTCAAAAGATTAAATACTAAAACATCGGGCGGAAAAAATCCCTTTCAATAGACAGAAAGACATAGATGTTAGGTGGTTAGTGCAATACGTAGTTGCAATGGTGAAAGACGGAAATACTACAGGCTCCACAGCAAACAAAACATAACGGCGAAAACCATAACAAAACAATCGGTGCATGGAACAGTTATATGGTGGAACATTTAGTTTGCTCGGGAGCTGAAATGGCAGAAAGCAATTAGACTACCACCTTCAATCAAAGTCATAAAACCTTCCAATATGGCACAAAAACCATCATGAAAACATTAAGTGTTCAGAAAATATCAAGGTTTTGCAGTGGTCTAAAAGTTGGTCTCATCTTCAAAACAGCGGCATCATAGAGATCAGAAACCCCGACTCAAGCTTCAATCAACCTCTGACAGTGCACAGCAAGTCAACATAATAATGTCACGGCATGGGAAAGGTCAACGCTATCCGTAAGAACAATCATTGTTCAGCTTCCACAACGGCGGTCCCATAGGGAAATATGGCTTCAATGCATTGTTTAAATGACCTCCAATCAACCAAACTAAACAAAAAATGTTAAGTTCTAGAAGACTTTCAGCTGGGCAGCGATGAAAAAGTTTGTTTCACCTCCAAAACAGTGGCGAAAAAGATATCAAAGAAAGAAATCACAGATCAAAGGACAACCTTTTCAAATTGAACTTTAAACTCTATGACCAAAGCATTTGTAGACACAAGCAATTTTCCAAAAAGCATAAAAACAATTGACCTCAAAACAATCCAAACTTGTAGCAGAGGGAAAACAAAAAATAGTGTTCATGGATCCCAACAATTTTAGGCAAGATAAAAGTTAGGAGGAGGGTCCAAAATTTCAAAAAAATTGGGAGAACAGTTGCAGCTGCAACAGAGTGTTAAGGAAAGCAAGATCACTCGTAAATATCCATTTGATTATGAGGAATGGGGCTTACAACAGTAAACTCAATGCTTTGTTCTTTAGTGTTTAACGAGCATGACAAAGGCATAAAGTACACTTATAATATTTTTCATGTTTAGTTCCAGAGCACGAAAAAGAGAAAACTAAGCACATACCGGGAACTCCTTTTCCATAAGTTTAGTCCCTCAGGTCTGAAAAGGTGATAAACCTATGCCTGAGAATACTCTGCTCAACTTCCTGGAAAAGAGAGCAGTCATTTCTCGTACTATTCCACATGGTCCGAGAAAGTTATAACTTAACACCAATGTGGACTCCCATTCACATATTCTTAACGAGCATGAATGGACAAGTTTACTCTGCAGTCAAGTCTATTTTGAGTTAGACCTAGGCCTAAAGAAACTCCATAAGGGACGGAATCCTTATAAAGGGGATAGCTTGTAAAAAGAGACCAAAATGATTCTCAATTTGGTGTGAAAAATAGCTAAGAAGTTTCCCCTAAATCTACGACAAATGCGTCATTATTACCAAAAGACAACAATGTGTTCTAAACTAGGGTACTCATGGAAGGAAATCCCTATCCATGAAAGAACAATGGTATAGAAAAGGTACTAATGGTTAAACACTATAGTCCGTGGTCAAAGTAGTGATCCTAGGGTTAAAGTGGATTAGGTATATATGCAAAAATGCATATAAATGACCAAAATCCTATCCTATATGAGTGAATAATTACTTTAAGTAACCTTGGACCTGTTGCATTAGGAAAACATGACATCGCATTAGTTTGATTTTGATAGAAAAAACCCACATTTTGAAATTATTTCTATAAATAGTCCAAAAATAGAAATCAGAAACACCATTTCATATTTTTAGCTAATATAGGCAATTTTTACCTCTGAATTCAATCGCTTAGTGTGGAAAAACCAGTGGATGATTTTCAAATCCGCAAGTGCCAAGTAAGTTATCTCTTCATTCTCTTCCATTTTAACCATTTACATTTTCAATTTCATGCAAAATTTGATGTTTTAAGCATGTATTAAGGGGGTCGCATTGTATACACGTGTAGGATACTTACATAGTCACGTACACGTGATTTTCTTGAAGGAAACCCGCGTGTCATATGCGACCTATCTAATAGACAGTCACGTGTACTGCACACCATAGGAAAAGTGTTGAGGGCCAAAAAAATGATGAATTTTAATGTTTGATGGTGGCTTTATGGGCAGGCTAAACATGGTGTTAGAGTGGAGGGAACGAGAACATGTAGATATGGACCAAGATGCACTCCAAAGTGCCCCCAATGAGCAAGCTTTGCGGCAAAGTGGGTTATTGAATTTCTTTTGCATCTCACCTATGTGGGCCAATGTTCATTTTCTAGAGTTCTTGATTGGCTACTGGGATCATGACCTTGGTGCCTTTGACCTACAAGGTGAAATTTTGGAGGTGATATTGGAAGACATATACTTCATTACAGGTTTTTCTTGACAGGGATCACCTGTCAACCTTGAGGGTGCCGGTAGAGGCAGTGACCCTATGAGTGTTTAGGATTACATCAACACTTACTGCACGCTCGATAGTCTAAAAAGGGGGTACTCCTGCATCCCTATTGCACATATTAATAACTTCTTATTGCAAGTTCTAGTAAGCACAATAGTGAGGGTTGCAGGATCATCATCACTCCATCTTGCTACTCAAAACCAAATGAGAATTGTTGTAGAGTGCCTACAGGGAGCTATGTTTGACTAGTGCTCAAGATTAATCCCAATAATGAAGAAACAACTCCCTGACTGCAAGAGAGGCCGACGGAAGAACTTTGGATATTCTAGTGTATTGGTGGCTTTCTTCTTTGAGAGATTTCCTACTATTAGCCCTGCGGTACCTCTTCCATCCTTCTCTCCCCGTCATCCTAGACTAAGTAGGTGGGGAGAAATTTTCCGTCGCCAAGGCGGCGGTGGCTCGGTTTAGAGTGTCTATGACAATGAATTCTACCTATGGTGGGGACAGCATCTACCAGCACTAGAGAAGTTTCCATATGCTGGATTGGACTTTCGAGGTGACAATGACCTTGTCCTCCCTCCTGAAGGAGTATGGGGAGCATTAGGTATTTTGGTTTTTCAATATTTTAAATTTTTATGATTTTTTTATCATAAAGATATATACATATGTATAAGAGTTTTTAATCCATTTAATGTTTAAAATGTAGATATTGGACCAGTCCCCCCTGGTGGGAATCCTCAGATGTATGTCCGACCAATGGTAGGGGAGGATCAGGCTTTGATCAGGGTACTTGAGGGGAAGATGGCCAGGCTTACCCAAAGAGTCCCAACTCTTTGTATTGAGCAGATCCCTACCATTATGCAGGAACTAGTTGTTGGTATTCAACCAACCTGGACATGCATTATTATAAGGGTAGCCAGGGTTGTACTTCTCTACATAGAGGTTGTTGAGGCTGCTTCAGGTGAAGAAGCTGAGGAGGCTCGGGAACAAGGTTACCAAGGTGGTCAATATTAGACCTAGGGGAATTTTGTGGATTACGATCCAAATTTTGTATATTTTTGTATATTTATACAGTTATGACATGATCTGAGGATCAAGAACTTGACCTATCTATATGGATAGATATTCACACACACAGATATATATATATATATATATATATATATATATATTGTTGGTTTATTTACATGTGTTTTACAATGTATCTGTTGTGTATTTTTTGGAATATGTGTTAAGTGCCAATCTAAGATATAATTCACATATGCATCATTTAATGAATTTTGATTTCTTGGAATATGATTAAATGTAATAAAATCAAAATTTATTTCCAATAACCTAACTTGCAAAAACTGACGTAATAAAATAAGGTTTCGCACCTAATAAGCTCGATTGAGCTGGGAATCCACCAGTTGCGAGTCAAGTCTAACTTCCAACTGGACGATGCCACGTGACAAGGAATCCCATAAAAGCTCAATGATAGCCATATATTCAGCCACATTATTGGTAGCAGGACCTAGGTAAGTGCCTCTAGAGGAAACTAGCTGTCCTGAAGGTGAGTAAATAACCCATGCAGTTGAAGCCAAGCTACAAGTGTGACGACTAGCGCCATCTGCAAAACCTACAAACCACTCAGAAGACATCTGTACTAACCAAAAGATGATATAAGAACATAGACTGGCTATCTATTGTACATAAAGTTACATACAATAAAATACAAGAAAAATTTCTAAGCCTAAGCATAGTACTTCTTCAGGTAGATCCCATTTCTAGGCTCAGGCAGCTTATTCCCTTCGAAATCGGTTAATTTATATCCCACTTTCTTCAGAACTTTTGACATAATATAGGTTCCTAACCACATAGACTTGAATTTCCATGCCCCCAGGGATTCCTACTCCTAGTCACAGAGCAAGACAAGTTCCCCTTTAGAAAAAATCCTAGGTTTAATTGATTTATCATATTGGTTTTTTACCCTATTTTTATGAGACTCGTTTTTTGTCACCGCATATCTACAACATTCATCTAGATGTTCTAAATGTAGTAAACATTCTTCCATTTCAATCATGCCAGGTAACACATGAATGGAATTTTTTAAAGATTGGTTTTCACATTCAACTGGGGTTACTGCTTCCACCTCGTGAATGAGTTGGAAAGGTGAGAACCCTGTGGCAGTTTTCACATTGGTTCAATAAGCCCAAAGTGCAAGATATAACATGATGTGCTAATTTGACTAAGATGCATTAATAGTACGCTTGAGAATAGTATTCAAGGTCTTATTGACTGCCTCAACTTGACCATTCACTTGCGGGTAGATAGAAGATGAATGTTCTTGTTTAAACCCTAGCATAGTATCCAATTCAATCATCATGTTGTTTTGTAAATGAATGCCATGGTCAGTGACAATCTCTTTAGGAATATAGAACCACATGATAATCTGGCTGAAAAAGAAAAAAGGTGTAGTTTCCCCGTCAGCCTTATAGGTTGGCATTGCCTCTTCCCACTTTGTAAAGTAATCCACAACGACAATGATGTATTTGTGCCCCCCAACCAAAACTAGGTTGCAAGTCACGTAATCTATCCCCCACTTGGTGAAGGGGCCCACTACAATGATGGGAAATAATGGAGTAGGATGCGACCACATCTTTCTGGTGTAAAGTTGACAAGGATGATAGTGCTTCACGGCTTCCACACAATCTTCAAAGATCGTGGGCCAGAAATAACCAGCACATAAAATATTCCGGGTCATTGCTAACCCAGGTAAATGACCCCTACATGTTACGCTATGGTCATCATTTAGGACAATCTCATCCTCTTTGTGGGTGAGGCATCGACGCAAAACAGAGTCTACCCCTCTACGGTATAAAGTATCCCCGATGATGAGGTAGTTTTCGCATATCAGTGTAATTTGCATTGTTCTTCTTGTGAAAAGGTTGCAGGACACTTCAGAGTCTGGAGATAGACAAGTATATCTCCATATCAAGGGTCAGAGGTGGAAATCAAGAAAATATGCTCATATAGGAATGAGTCTTCTTCAATTGCCACATCTTCTTCAACTGGAAATTCTGCAATAAGCTCGGCAAAAACTAAGGATTTTTTTGATTTGGTAGATTGAAAATCCAAGTCAAACTCTTGGAGAATGACTATCCATTTGTTGAATTTCCCTTTAACTATGCGTTGGTACAATACATATTGGAAAGGATTGACATCTTCCACTACTATCGTAGCCCTTAGTAAGATGTAGTGACGTAACCTATGAACAACATACACACCTGCTAAAGCCAACTTTTCAACATGGGAGTACCTATGTTTAGGGCCAGCTAAAGCATGACTAAGATAATAGACGAAATGCTCTTGGAGCTTATCATCCTCCAGGACTAGCACTATCCCAATGGTCGACTCGGATGCATCCAGATACAATATAAAATCGTGAGAGTAACCTAGCGAGCACAATAAAGGTGCCGACAACAAAGCTTTCTTTAATTCCTTGAATGCAAGTTGTGCAGTTTCATCCCATACAAATGGGGTGTCTTGCTTCAATAGGTGCATGAAACATTTGGTGATCTTGGCATAATTCACAATAAAACATCGAAGAAAGTTATACTTTCCTTCAAGGATCTGAAGTTTCCTGATGAAACGAGGAGGAGGCAGATTTACAATGGCCTCAACTTTCAAAGGATCCACCTAAATACCTTTGTTACAAACTATGAACCCAAGAAGCCTACCTGACTCAACACAGAAAACACACTTGTGGGGATTCAAGCATATTTTGTAATTCCTACATCATTCAAAAATTAAATGCAAGTGATATGGATGATTGATCCTCTTTCGAGAATGCACTGGCAGATCGCCTAGGTAGGGTTCAACAATAGACTTGATGTCATGAAAGGCGAAATTCATTGCCCGCTGAAAGGTAGCCCCTGCATTTTTCAATCCAAAAGGAATTTTACTGTACGCAAATGTACCCCAAGGACAGATGAAAGCCCTTTTATGTTGGTCTTTTGGCTTGATTTGAATCTGATTATACTCGTAGAAACCATCCATAAACGAAAAAACCTCACTCCCCGCACAAGCATCAATGATTTGATCTATGAATGGTGTGGGGTACTTATCCTTAGGACAATATTTGTTTAAATCATGAAATTCAGTACATACACATATCGTTCCTTCTTTTGATGGATAGGAACAGGATTGGATACCCATTATGTCAAAGCTATCGAGTAAATAAAACCAGATTTCAGCATCTTTTCAACTTCAGCCTTAACGACTGCCGCTTTACGCGAATTGATAGGTCTAAGTTTTTTTTGAACTTGTTTGGAATCAGCATAGGTTCATATTTCATGTTTGAATATTGATGGATCTATGTCTAGAATCTCCTCATATGACCAAGAAAACACATCACGAAACTCCTTAAATAATGCAGTATAGATAGTAACCTCCTCCGGAGAGCAGTTTGCACCAATATATACATTTTCCAAAATGTTGGGATTCACAAAGATGTTAATAGGGATAGTAAAAGAAATGTTTGCCATATTCCCCTCAACAAAGATTACTTCCCTTGGTAAGGGATTGATTGGTATATCAGCATCACCTGCCAGCCTCACATGGAACTCTTGATTTTCAATCCTACTTAACTCTAGAAGAAAGCAGGATCTATGATGAAGATAGTCGCAGATCTTATCTCGCTCGCTCATAGCTTCCAAAATGACTTTGTCTGAAGGCAAAACCATGTCTAAGCAATCATCAGTATAGAAAGATTTCTCTGCCCAAGCAGGCAGATAGGCTTCTTCCGGCTCCTCTGAGACTGTAGGAGGAACCGAAACAGGATCAACAGTGGTGTTAATGATAGCTTAATAAGCTACTTCCACTGTTGATAAGGGCACTTCAAGTTCGTAATGGGAAGGAAGAACCCAAGTATCCATTCTATCAACAACCGTTGTGATAGACTTCCCTACACTAGTAGAACCTAAGTAATTAATCAGGGCTGGGATATCAAATGTTCCCATTAACATTGAATACATTTCATCCCCTAAGCTCTCTAAAGCAGGTTTGACATGATCAACCAATGGCATGGTGGACTCATTAGTTTCCAATAGGGCCTTCCGAGTGAAACTAAGTTGGTCTATAGTGACCAAATTCCCTTCGTGCAGAAACACTACCACCTGAAGAACAGCTGATGCAATTGCACACATAGCATAAGTCCAAATTTTCCCCAGAAGCAAGTTATAATCCAACGGTGCATCAGTTACCTCTACTTCAACAGACATTGCCTTCCCTCCCAGGGTAACCTCAAAAGCTGGTAGGATACCATGTGGAAAAAATGACCTTCCGTCGAAAGCAGTAAGTAGGGTGTTCGATGGAACTATCTCTGGAGATCCAAGAGACTTCCAGCAAGACAAGGACATGACACATGTGGAAGAACCTTCATCGAAAAATTATCTTCCAATGGTTTTTCCACCATGGATGACATCTAATTACAAAGACACATGATACGGCAGGAGAATTTTGACATCAGACAAATTAAAATTTGCCATAAGGCTCGATGAATCCATACTACTAAGGCTGCTAAGAGTGCATCTCGCTGGGTGATACAACTTTGTAGCACCTCCAAAGATGACATGGAACAAGGGGTTTGGGATAAATATTCAACTACAGAGTAACTGGGTGCAGCACTGGCATTAGTATTGTGCAATGCTTTCTTGAAGACACCTTTTGGTATCCTAGGCATAGTTTCGACAGGTTTTTCAATTGTGAGAGGGTTAGAAGTTTCACCTATAGACTTACCCTTCTCAGGAGCCTCCATCTCATAGTTCTTGTTTCTAATTTGAAGTAATGTCTCGGATCGAACCATGTTGATGTAATTTTGGTCAGGGGCATTAGCAGTGCCCCCTTCTACGTTAGAAACTGAAGCTACATTCTGTCCTTGGGGAAATGGATCCTTTAGGACAGTCGATTGTTTCTTTTTTAGCAGCTTATGAGCTTGATCCATAAGAGGGAATTGATGGGTCAGGTGATATTCCTAGCACAACTTACAGGGAAATTTCACCTTCTTCTTCTCTTTTTTCCCCCCATCAGCATTATTCGTGGGTTTTGGCTTGTTTTGGTTTCCCTCGCCTTTCTTCCCCTTTTTCTTTTTCCCACGGGGCCTCTGATTTCCCTTTTGGGAGGATTGAGCAAAAACTTTTGCATTTCAGGATGAGGGGGAAGCCTTTGCTACCTCCACTGTAGACTATTTAATAGACAACTCATGGAGTTTTTTTTCCAAAGACTCTACAGTGGGAAATTTAACTGAACCAACCACACCATCAGCATGGGGTCTAGGCTTAGGTTTCTCAACACTATGTGTTGGTCGTGGTCCATCAGGGATGATTTCATATAGAATCCTAGACTGAGAGTATATCAAATCTAACTGTTGGGCCCCGAGGATAGCCTCTTCCTCATTAGTTACTCCTGAAGTGGATACATCCCTAGATATATATGACAATAAGGACTTAAGGAACCATTCTAAGAAAAACTTGGGAGGGATAGTTTCCTTAATGAGCCTCTTTCACCTTCGCCACTCTTGGATATGATCTAAAATGTGAGTGTCTTTGTCCTGCCGAAAGGTGGAAGATAATTTTCTGTCGGCGTCATACCAAATAAGAAGTTGGAAATGGTTAGGGAACACATTAGTTAAGTCCCAAAAAATATCAAACGCAGCAAAGGGAAGTTCAATGTACCACTTTGCTGCGGCACTAGTCAGAGTTCTTTGGAACAATCTCAATCAAACAGTGTCATCATTCAATGAGTTGGAAGAGCACCACAAGTGAAAGGTGGTGATATGAGCCCCTGGGTCTTCACCAACTTTACCTTCGAATTTTGGAATATCCGAGGGTAACTTGGTAGGGATAGGTGGCCAGGTGGCATCATGTTTCACCGGGTCATTCATTAACTTGGAAAAATATGGCAAGTTTAAAGTTTCCAAGAAGGGAAGTTTAGGCTTAACCAGAGCCTGAAAAGTGCGAGCTTGGGAAGTAGAAGGACTTACCCCCTAGTTCCCAAATGTAAAGGTGGGGTTTCCCCTAGCTACCAATTGTATAGTAGTCGGGCTACTTTGAAAAGGATTCCACCCATATTCTAGTGGATTATTCATATCTTGTACATTGTATGTGGTTTGAGCCGCTCCAGTTGAAACTGGAGTTTGGAAAATAGGAGCATGTATCCCTCTGCTAAAAAGAGAGCTCGTGAAAGGAGCTGAAATCAGTATTTGGAAACCTTGACCATAAGGGTTAGTATTTCCAAAATGCATCCCCATATATGCAAGTGTGGGGCCTACATATGGAGTGGATGGGGGAATGTGCCCCCCATTCCATGGAAAACACTGGACAAATGAAGAGGATCTAACAGGACCACTCTTAGCAGTGTATGCAAAAGAGGGTGAAGTAGAAGGTGCACCAGGAATCCCAGTGACCACCCCACTAGAAGTGCCTACTACATTTGTGGAGGCTAGTGGTTGAACCACCCGACTAGATGGATTTAAGGGAGTAGCAGGTATATTTGTTCTAGGAGTACCAACTGGGGGAATTGGCACTCCTTCAGCTGGAATAGATGATATGGGGGTATATGGACTCTCTCTTGCACTAGACATAAGTCTGCTTACAGGAACACCAATCACAAGTGAATTGAATGGATGGACTTGGATGATCACAGGATCATTTAATTCAGTAAGAGGTGAATTAAAGTTTCTTGAAAACTCGTCATCTTGAAAGTCTTCTATCTCTACTGTGGTTGTATCAAACTAGTTTTTCCTAAGTTCTGGTTCACCTAGAACTTCACTAATTCCTACTGGTCCAAAAGAACCGTCTGTGTCTAATCTCCACCTTTGAGAGGCGATGGAGGCTCCACTATAGAAAACAAAGGAAGGTTTTGCAACCTTCTTGACCTTATGAGATATTGTTCCTCCACGATTGAAAATTGACTCTTCACACACCCTAAGGTCGGTTAAACACAAACAAACCAAATAGTAATCACTACAAAATTTCCTAAAGCCACAACAGACACACAGGGTATAAGATATGCTTTCCAGAAGAAAGCTGAGAGACAGTTACTTGGCGTCTCTATAGATTTTCTTAGGCACAGGCAAAGGAATCACGCACTGCCCTCCCACACCTTCTACCAGCGTTTCCTTCCAATCCCGTCCAAGATCAACCAGAAATATCCTTCCGATGTACTTGTGTATGAACCCTAGATGTCAAAAAGACTAAAGGCTACTGCAACTATACTGATATTCTGGGGGGATAGTTGCAATCCTGGTTTGTACGCATGGGCAGGGTAGCGAAGCCCAAAACCCTGTCAACACCGGAACTGCATGGAGCCTAAAGGGTGGTATTGACAAAAGTCGCCAGATGCACAAAATCCTTGGTGTATGATTTGACAAGGAATTGGAGGGTTATCTCCTCAGTCCAAGCCTCCACATGGCCTCGTTCTTAACTCCCATTTGAGAGGAGATTCCCAAATACAATCAACATAGAAGAGGGTTTACCTATTGATTGGCCAACTATGTCTGAATTTAAACACTTGTGGAGAATTGAAACTCCCTATTCCACAAGTCTAGCCTAAGATAGTTGGTGTATGATCCTATAAAATAAAATTTACTAATAACTTTTAAATTGTATCGTTCATTTTAAAAGGTGGTGTTTAGTCAGAAGGTAAATGGCGTGAAATACTGTGGTGTTATAGACTCGATAAGAAAAAGCAAAATGATGTATAAAGCAAATTCCAAAGTAAATTGCAACTACTAAAAGCAAATTTCTTTTATTTTTGCAACTATAAGCTAATTAAATTAAAACTAAATGCGATAAAACTAAGACTTCTTTTTATAATTTTTGAAATTTTATTTGAAAAACACTGAAAAGAAAACGACTAAATGCAAAAGTATAAAATGTTTTTTCTTCACTTTTTCAAAGTCTTCAAAAACTATAATGCACCTAAATGCAAATTTTGAGCAAGTTTGAATAATCAAAGCATATAATAAGTGAAATGAAGTATAAAGGACCCAAAATGACCTACTTCAACCAATCAGAAAGAAGACTTGGAAAAAAACTGACTTGGAGAAACTATTGAACCCAAAAAGTCCACTAGATTCACAAAAGAACAAGTGACAAACTCACACCACAAAATGTAGTATAGAGTATAAAGTATCTAAAGCCCTGATCACTGACCTAGACACAAAGCACTGGAATTATAGACCAAGCAGGAGGACCAAATTCAAATCACAAGATGAAATAAATTCAAACAAAAAGGCTCAAAGGCTTGAAAACAAGAAAACAATGTGACTCACGGGAGTTTAACTCATAGTGTCATGCCAATAACATAAGACTTCCAAGCAAGCAAAAAACCAAAGAAGACAGGGACAAGAAAGCCCTACCCAATTTTTATGCTACTATAGGATACACGGGACTGTGTATGCAGGAAACCTGCGTACGATACATGACTGTCTTATAGAGAAACCCATGTATACAAGGTCTTACATGCAACTGTGTACAACAGCAACCCATGTATATAACTAAAAAAAATTCAAGAAAAAATAACTAGTAAAGGATTCTAGGAACATTACACTGTAAATCAAAAGAAAGATAAAAATGACCACACTCAGAATCAAAATTAGAACAAAGACTAGTAAAGAACCTACAGGATGAACCCACAGCAGGCTGGACTCCCCAACGGAGTTGCCAGTTCTTTTGTATAGGACAATACACCCTTGTAACCTAGGGTCTAGGGTTACCAACTTACTATTAGACTTGCAGAAAATAAGCTTTTACAGAAAATGGATTGAGAGTAGGAAGAGATCTTGGCTTACCCGGTTTGTGACAGTTGATACAAGCTTGGTCTTCTCTTGCTCCAATCTTCTCCAAAGCTTATAGGGATGCTTCTCTTCACCTGCAAAGAGCCAATTATTCAAGCAATATCTCATACATATATACATCAGAGGTTATATGAAAAGCATATTAATGATATAATTGAACATATTCATTAAACCAATATACATGAGATAAAAACAATACAAGTTTGGAAGAAGAATTCTCTTTGTTAACAAATAGTGAATAGGTAAGAATACAACCCAGCTTCTGACACAAGGACTCCTCTGCAACTGAGGAATCTGATTTCTACTGCTCCAAGACTCTGAAGGTATACCACCAGCATAACTTTTCTCTTCTAGAATTGATTGATTAGCCCTGTTCCAAGGCCTCTATTTATACTTTGGGAAATAGAGAGGTTTCAAAGGTTAGGATGGCTGAGACAGTTGGGATAGTTATGGATTAAGGCCCAACTAATATCATCTAATCATGATTTATATTTTTTAAGTTCAAATTAAGGTACACGCAAGTATTGATATAGGCAAGATGCATATGAAACACAAGTTGCTCAAAGGTAACTCGCATATGCAAGGTACATGCGGGTTGCAATGCACATAGTCGCATATGACACATGAGTTGCAATGTGCATAGTCGTGTGTGCAACCCAAAACTTAGAATAAAAATATATAAGGCTGGTATGAAGATAATGCATCAAAGGTCATGCACATCTATAGTTTTTGGCCACTTCAATCCTAAATTTCCTTTTGTGTACCGACATGATGAATGTCATCACTCGGAAGGAGAAGTTCCAGTTTGGCTGATAACACCATGAAAAAACATCTCAGAATGTTGTCCAATATAATTGGTCTAACAAAAAATAACCATCGCTAGCTAACAACCAACCAACTAGCATAACATTGCTAGATAATATATTGTCCACAACCAACTGGCATAACAAAAAAAAACCATCGCTAGATAACAAACCATCACCGTTGTCTATCCATCCAAGCCATATAAACAATCTCAACATCCAAGCGATATTCATTGAACCTTATCTATCCATTATGTCTTGTATCGCTGGTTAATCTACCTTCCTACCTTATATTGCTTAGCACTTGAGTGTTATTGTGAGTGTTTGTGATTGAATCATATATAATGATAATAATATTGCTTGGTATATATTGGTATTGTTTGGTACAGGTATTTTAGTAGTGTTAGTGTTTTTGTGAGTAAAATAGTAGCCATCTCTAGAACAACAAAATAGCATAAACAGAATATCCATGGCTCAAGTAGTGAGAATCATGGGACTCATAGCCTGTTGTTCCCCTTCGATAATATAGAGATAAATTGAAATCAACTATATATTAAAAATAGACAACAAGTAGATGGTCCTGGTAGTTAATAACTAAAGCGTCGTATGCATATTAATGTGAAGTAGGTTACCTCAATTAGACTTTATATCATAATAGTGAGCGTTCAATGAAGCCGGAATCTATACTGCAATCAAAAGAGATAGTGGAGGGTGATCATTTTTTCTCTATGACCTTGGAGAGAGGACTACACCATTACTACTTTGATGAGCTTATTGTGCCTCCCCATCTCTTTTTAAAAAGTAGGGTCATGCATTCAATCACATCTCATTTGTAGTTTTTAGAGTGGCACTTTGCCACAAACATGCGTGGCAAAATTCTCACAATTTGATCAATTATTCGATAAATCCTCAAGCTAAAATCTATATCTACCTAAGACTAACCTACCCATGAATTTTCATGGTATGATATTGGCCCAAAATACCACTTCTATCAAATGAAGCTTGCATTCAAGTCTTTTATCTTATACTATTGCCTTTCATGAAACTATAATGATAGCATGTGTTATCACAACACAGTCTAAGGACTAAAATATTGCTTATAAGGACTAAAATCTTTTAGAAATGGAGAGAGGAGACATTATGGTAGATAATATAAAATCTATTAGTATTGTAATATCTTATCTATAACTGATATCTCTAATATATAGAGATGAGAGATGACTAACAGATGTTAAATATAGCTGATAGAGGTTGAGATAATATCTCAACCATACACCAAGTTAGGAGAGAATCTCTCATCTATCAACAGCTCACAACAAGATAAACATTATCTCTAACATCCTCCCTTAATGTTTATCTCAAATTTATTTGTAGAGTAATCTTGGTCTTCATGTGGCTTTCATCAATTTGAACTTTCCTGTACCTTTCTTTGCATAAAATATATTGTTGATGTCCTGTTGTAGGTACAACAGATCCCATGTCATTTTGACACGGGAGTCCAATTACACATACGAAGATTACTTGGTAAGACTCTTTGTAATCTTAAAAGGATTCATTAATATGTTTATTTGACTCTTGGGATCCCTTAACTTAACCAAATTTCCAAATAATCCATGTTTGATTTCTTTGTTTTAAAATGCAGAAAGATTGGGTTTTTGTTTGGGAATGTTTTAACGTTCCACATCCCACAACCTACAAGTTGCGGAATACGGGAAACCTTTTAGTTGATATTTCATTTTTCAAACCCGCATCCCAAAAATGCGGGTTGTGGGAGAGTTTTCATATGTGTTTACTTTAATCAACCCGCATCCCACAAGTTGTGGAATGCGGGTTGTGGGGTTATCATTTGTTTACATTTTGGTTTGCGTATGTCCGCAACCCGCATCCTACATCCCACAAGATGTGGAATGCGGAGCTGATTGAATAATTTTTTGTCATTTTTCGATTCTACATTCCGCATCCCGCAAGTTGCAGGGTGTGGTTTACGGAATGATTAATAACTTACGCTTTCGCTTTTTATCCTGCATCCCGCATAACTGATACTGACGATTCTTTTAACCCTCATCTGACGATCTGTATTATTTCCTGGGAATTATAAATATGATAGTTTTGTTTATGATTTTCACTATTTTACTGCTGTAATTTGTTCTGTTGTGTTATTTTACCTCCATATTTTACCATGCGATTCCGACAGTGTTTACTACAGTTTAAGGTCGGTTACCAAGTCGCTTTCTACAATTTGAATTGTTTACTGTGCTTCCTGTATAATTCAATTTTAATTTCTGGTACAAGTATTCAAAACAATACATGGCAACATCCAAAACCCCCAAATTTACCAGGTGTAAAAATCTTCAGAAGGACATGTTCACCAAAGATTCGAATTTCAGTATATTTTCTGATACTAGTAGCCGAGTGACTAAAACTTATCAATTAGAATGGTCTTGGGTTTACTCTATCTTTGATAACAATAACCTCTCAGATTTCCAGAGTAACCAACTTGTTTATGAGAGAATTAGATATTCTGGCCTACATATGATTGTCGCAAGACCGACCATCCTACCTTATATTGATGTCGTTAGATGGATTATAGACCACTCCAATTTGAAAGGTCATTCATTCAATACCAGTACCGGGTCTCATATAGCCAATTTCCGCTCTAAAACCTTTGTGAGGATTTATGCTCTTAAACCTTTTACCCAGCTCCTCGATGCATACTTTGTTAAAGCTGCCAAATCTAGATTCAATTTCGACCAAATGCTTAAATCCTGGATTACTAAACCACACAAGTTTTCCAAGAGGAAATATGAATTATACCTCGTCGAATGGTTTAAAGAGCCTTACTCGTTGCTAGTGGCGATGTTATGCAGGCTTTATGGTCTCCCCAACTGTTCTTTCTTTAAAGAAGAATGGCCTCCTATCACTCATCATATTATAACTATGAGTGAGTCTTTCCCCTGGGCCTCAATCCTATCACTTGAACTCAAAAAAGCCATACAATATTTCCAGAAAGCCACTGCTAAGAAAAAGCCCAATTTTTATCTTACTGCCTTCATTGTGGACATCTTTTGTGTTGAATTCCATTACCCTATTATGGAATGGAGTTGGGTATTACCAGCCCCCCTGTGCATATTTATCATGTTGAGCTCTGGGATAGAAACTAAGTGGCCATGTTTTATGATAGATGTGAAAGTTTCCTTGGCCGAGTGTATTTTCTGATTTTCAACAAAGAAGCCCCTGCTTTCTCACCGAAAGCAAAATCTCTCATAGCCACTATGGGAGACTGGTATGTTGGTGAATCATTCACCTATATTAGGGTTTATGGCATCAACACTGCTCACATGTTGCCTAAGTTCGTTCCAGACAGGTTGGTCCTAGAGGAGATCTCATTTCCAATATTTACAGAGGGGATTTACAAAAAATGTGTTGCACCGAAGAGGAAAGTTTGGCCCAGGTTTCCTATTGCCCTTGGATCCTTGAGCGTACCCACTTCTACTTGGGGATCAGAGCTGAGGACCACATAGTGTCACTTAAACTTGGTTTTTCAAGCAAAAGGAAGCATGATCCCAAAGGGATTGTCGATTTCCACCTAAAGCAGAACCATTTTAAAACAGGTTTCGTTCATCAGGAAACTCCGGATGATTTCATTTATCAGGGAGGAGATACATTTTCTAAAGTCCTGGAAAGGGCTAAGAGCAAAGAAGAGAAAATCCATATCCTACAGTACTAGAAGGAGATCAGGGACAAAGTAAAACATTACAGGCCTATGGAATTAGATATCTTGGAAAGGGTGACAAGAGACAAGGAAGAAAGAGAAGCTCGAGCTGCAACAAAAGAGGCTCTGGCATCCAAAACTGCCTCTATGGAAACCAGCTCAGACTTGGATAAAGGGAAAGATCCCATGGGAGAAATTCCCCAGACATCTGTGGAATAGCAGGTTAAGGACTATTTGCAAACTTTCGAGCAGATAAAGCAGAAGATGAACAGAATGACTTCAGCACTAGATACTCACGAAGTTGCAACCTCTCAATCAGCTGAAATTGCCCAAGTAACCACTGTGGTTGAAAAGACTCAACCTGAACAAACTTAGGTTGAGTACAAACCTGTAAAGAAGATAAATATCTCCATTCCCATTCCTAATATTGACCTGACTCATTCAGAGGAAGAGGAGGAAGGAATTTCTCCTATGCCTTTTACTGTTGAGACTGGTAATGATTTCCAAAATTTCACCAATGGTAGCAATGGTAAACTTTCATCCCCTCTTCCTCGATCTCAACCTTCTTGCCAGTCTATTCCCTCTTCTTCTGTAATACTTATTTCATCAATAATGGCTTTATCATCATTGTATGATGGTTCTATTGTGAGACCCTTTATGACCGAGCTCTATATCAAAATGCCACTTGTCTACCCGAATCAATCACACCTGTTTCTATGGATATGCCTATTCCTTCATCTGTTGTGCCTCCAGTTTTCAAAACCCCATTGCATATCCCTTCATTTAGCTCAGTGACATCCCCTATGTCTGATAAAATTACAACAGTTTCACCATCATCATTACTCAAGGCCACTACTATGCAAATTTCTTTTCTGGAAGTTTTTGTTCATGACATTACTTCAGCCCCTGAAGTGACTCTTTATAAGAATGTTACTCCCTTCCCTACCACTTCTCATATCACTATGGCTATACCTTCTCAAACCACAACTCAAACTTCATCTTTGATATCCATAGGCATTAGCATACCCCCCATTGATGAGGTCAGAGATGAGTTCAATGAATATTTTGTGGTATCTTTGGGTGAATATCGATATAGTAAAGCTGATAGATCAGTGGTGAAGAGGGGTAAGAAGAGGAGCAGAGATTAGAATGATATGGATATGTCACTGCTAAATGAAGTTGTATGGACACAACAATCAAGTGACCCACAAGCCTATGCTACAGATGCAGGATCTATTCTAGGAGCTTTCACAGGTGCCAATCTGGATGATGTCAACTCTTTAAACAGAGAGTTCTTTAAACAAAAGGCAGAAATTGTCAGTTTGAAAGAAGCACTAGAGCAGCTCAAGAAACAACATGAGGCCAAGCAGGATGAACTTCAAGTGAATAATGTTACTCTCAGTGAATATCTACAAAGAGAGAAGAATGATAATGCCACTTTGGTTCAAAAAGTTGCAATATTAGAAAGGAAAAATGAATATGCAACTGCAAGTGCATCTTCATCTTCATTTTCCAAATTTTCCCAAGAAGAGTTTAAAGAGCTTTCCATCTGAACTAACAGGGAACACTATGATTTGGTATGTGAGTTATTTACAACTCTAGATGATATATTTGAGACTCACATGGTGTTTGATAAGATGTATGTTGTTCTAGAAGACTTAATTGAGAAAAGACAGCAGGCCTCAAAAGCTTATGATGAGGTCACAGACTGGCAGAGGTACATGAAAGATAAGCTTGATAATATCACTCTCCTCAGTTCTTTTCAGTTTAAAAGAGCCATAACTATTTTGAGAGCTAGAGAATGCTTAGATGAAACAATAGCTGAAGCCATAAAGAAAGCTCAGGTTATCCGCCACAGAAGATGGTATGCAATTGACAATATTATGATGGAATTATCCTTTCCTACCATGGCACTTATTGGAAAGGCATGTCCACTTGGACTAATCATCGAGCAAGTAGGGCAACGAAGGGATGAACAGGAGGAGAAGATTAAGAAACTTGACCACATCAGCATACAAGATGTAGAGCAGTTAATCAAACAACCATTTTCATTACAAGTAAAGATCCACGTCTACATCCAAGTTTGGCATAAGTTGGCTAAGAATTAGGTCGAAGATTATAAGTGTAATGCTCAATTTGGAATTGAATCTGCCACTTATCCTGATATCGAGGAGTTGCTACGTATTTGGAGGGTGTGGAAAGATTTCTTGGGATAATTAGCCTTGTTTGGGTTTTTGATCCCCTTTAGGGGGAATTCTATTGTTTGTAATAATTATTTAAGTGAATGATATCTAATGTATCAAGGACTTTTGAATTTTGGAAGTAGGGAGAATGATACAAGGGATCGAACAACACTTCATTTTTTGCCAAGATCTTTTGTGTAATTTGTTACAGAGAATTATGAATAAATACAGTGTTGCAATTCTTATCTCTTGTACTTGATCTATCAAATTTATTTGACAGGTTTTAGTTTTCTTGTTCCAAATGATCAGATAGTACTGTGATTCATTTGTAATTGATTAATGTGTTTCTTTAACTCTGTTTTGTCTCTATTATTTATTAATTCATTGATAAAGCTTCATGAAATATATTTTATGAACTGTCTTTATCTTTTTCTGCAAATGGTTTAGCAGTAATATTTTTATAGCTTATAAGTTGGTTTTTCAACTAACTTGAGCACCTGCAGGTTATCTTGAATGGTTTAATTCTGATTTACTGTTATTTAATTTTTATTAAACAATTTTAATCTCAGTAAGTACAGTTTCATCTTATTTACATTTTTGTCAATAGGATGAATTGCTTGTTCTTCACACAACTCAAGACAACCTGTCATCCATTCAACACCTCTTCAAAGTAGTTTAGATTTAGATTAGGTTGTTCTTCCTAGTTAGGTTTTATTTTTCCTTTTCTTTTCTTAACTCTTTGTTTTCCATTCTGGAAAACAAATCCCCCTGTGGATCAAATTCATCCATAAGCCAGCGGAGGCTACAAAAGTATCCGTGGGGGATTACCATACCAAATATCTCGAGGATAGAACAATACCTGCATGGGATTATTTGAACCCTTTGGTTGGGTTTTCTCCATGTGTTGTAAGCCTTAAACACCCTTATCAACCACATAATCAGTTAAGGCTTCAACAAATGGAACTAGAAGGAGGGACATCACATCATGCCTAAATGAAACACCCACACACCTCCTCTAGCAAGAGATCCAATCATTACTCCCAGTCGTGCTAGCGCATCTACCTCAAGGGAACAAGTAGCTCAAGTTTCAGACACTGTCCCAGTTACCCCTAGACAAGAACAGGCTACCGCATTAGACAGATATGTTCTTGTATCACCAATCCTAGTGCCCATCATAGTTGAAAAACTATTGAAGGGTAATTCCCACAACATTGCTGAGTTTAGAAGAAAATTCACTGAAGATCATCCTACTCAGGATTTTCCTCGAATCAGTAATCAAGATAGTCCAATCCCAGGTGATCAAAACACTGAAAGACGTCATGACCTTTTAAGTGAGCCATCCACTCCTGGGTTAGATATAGGTTCCTTGTTTCAGGAGTCAGTAACTCCTCAACATAACATCCGAGCAGGAGGGCCACCCCTGTCTCCTCCCTCTTCTTCATCTTCATCTGACGAATCGTCAGATTCTGAATCTTCAAACTCCTCAGTAGAATCTATTCTGATGGCTAACGAATGACATAGCAGGCCATGGTTAGACAGGGATGTCATGTCTGTTTTATGCGATCAGCACATATTGCCTAAACACCCTGAGAAGTGGCTTCTGAAATTTAATCCAGACGATAAGATTCCTGTGGAAGACCACATAAAATCCTTCGTGCAAGCCATTAGACTTAGAAACGTTATCCATGAAGATGTGGTTTGCACACTGTTCCCTTACACATTTGTGGGAAATGATTATACTTGGTATTTCTCCTTAGAATACAGTTCCATCCCGTCATGGGATGTATTTTCTAAACTCTTCACTCAAAATTTTGGGGATGATAAGACCCCAGAGGATTTGGTCATAGAGCTCTCTTCCATGAAGACTAAGGGTAAAGAAAGAGTCAAAGACTACAATCATTGATTTTCATATTTAAAGAATAGGATCCTGAGTACAGTACTTTTTTTGAGGAATTACTGGTAGCATACTATATTAAGGGTCTCCCAACCCAAATAGCCATGTGGGTTAAAAATGCCCATAAAAATTCCTTGCAAGATGCCTTCTCGAAAGTAATACAAGTCAAAAGAGACATGTTCTATCTCAAAGACAACTCTGACACCGCATCTAAACAAGCATCTTCCTCACATAGGAAAAGTGACACTTCCCTAAACCCACTGGTACTAGTCAAGATCCATTAAATATGAGTGAAGTGAAGAAAATCCCCCAACGAATGTCTAACGAGATGGTAGATCTTAAGAAAACAAGTAATGAAAATCAACTAAACAATAGGGGATTCAATAGGCCACCTTTTAGGAGGCCCACACAACCCCCTTAGAATCCACCACCTCCAATTCCTAGCGAGGGATTCACCTCAGAAGATATTTTTTCTGTCTTAAAGGCCTTGGCCGTGGGAACACTAGACATTCCTGAATCCTGTGAAGGTTAGTCCACTCAAGATTCACAACCTCCCCAAGAGGAAGAGGAATATGACTAGTAGGTAAGATCTGTGAGCTTCTTTTCAGAAGAAGAAGAAGAACTCGATATAGTTTTTAATCTCCAGCACACAAACAATACCAGGTTTAAAGGGCCACCTCCACAGGAAGCAATGCATGTAGCACAGAACCCTAGCAAAGGTAAGGCTCAAGTTCAGAAGGACACCCTCATTCCAAAGCTAGAATACAAATTGGTCGAGGACCTTAAGAGAGTCAAAGCAAACATATATTTATTCGATCTTCTTAAAATACCTTCCATAAGGGATTCCTTACCTAAAAGCATGATTATAAAGCAACCCCAAGAAACTCATAATAATAATATTGACTCCACTTCCCATCCAACCCATCCTAATCCTGGAAGCAAAGGCACTCCTCCCTTCTTACTTACCTTTGAGATCTTTAACTAAAATGTGCATAACTGTATGGTAGAATCAGGCACTTCATCCAATGTTATGCCCCTTTCTGTATGTAAGAAGCTTAATGCCACCTGGGAAAACTGTCCTATTTAGATTGTACAATTAGATAGATCCAAGGTTAAAGTGGTAGGGAGGCTGAGAAATGTTCTTCTCAGACTATTTGTAGATCCTCGGATTCACCAAACAATCGATATTGTGATTGTGGATATTCCAGATACCTATGGTATGTGGCTGAGTCAGGATTGGTTAGAGAAACTTAAAGGTTACTTTGCTACTAATTAGTCTCACTTATGGTTTCCTCTTAATGGGAAGCCTAATAAGCTCAAAGCTGACAGAGAACCTTTCATGAAACAAACTGTAACTGATCTTGATGGTTCCAATGAATCTATCTCCTTCTTTAACAATCAAATTGAACATTTCACATTTAACACTTTCTTTGGAGACTTACCTACTAATGTATCACCAATAGAGAATGAGCAAAAACACTCTCAGGTAACTCATATTACATCTGTCCCGTTCTATAGTACTGTTGTTCATAATGTATATAATGTAAATACCAATTTCAGAATTGATCCTATAGTTTGGACCTTGTTTTTTGATGGCTCTAGGTCAAAGGAGGGAGCAGGCACAGGATGTGTGCTAATTGATCCGAAAGGAATCAAAATGATGATCGCCTGCAGATTGGAATTTGAATGCACCAATAACGTTGCTGAGTACGAGGCTTTGGTCCAAGGACTTAGGAAAGCTGTCGATATGGGAGCTAAAGCAATTGAATGTGTGGGAGAGTCGGAAATCATAGTGAATTATCAGAAATTGATCA
>LPNX010309997.1:31331-102756 GCA_001517045.1 Pseudotsuga menziesii | reverse complement strand
AATTATTAATATTAATATGCTTAACAATTAATAAATGATTATTAGTAAACTATTCTAAAATGACGCATCCTTTCATGGATGGTATCCAAAGTGCCTTTACAATTAATATATATATGGCACTCACTTTGTAATCTTGTATCATCATTCATCTTTAATATTTATTTAATATTTTCAATATGGAATTATTTTCCATTGGTTGATTATTCAACTGAGTAGTCATTAAGAATACTCGGATATGGATATTAAATTGGTATTAGAGCCAACCCTTCCTAGGGATTCTACTAATCTACGGCTTGTGGCCAAAATGTTCAAAGTTTCCTTGAATTTAGGTCTTTGACCTCATAGTGGCTTTTAGCTATCCATATTTAGAGTTTCTCTGGTAAAAATTGGGGTTTGACCAAAAATTGGTCTTTGGCCATTTGAATTTCATTGAAGAAGTATTAATTCCACTCCAAATATGAAGCAAGAACGAGAGGGGAAAATGAAGAATAAAAAGAAAAAATTATGAAGAATAAAAAAAAGAAAAAAAGAAAAAGAATTATCAACAAAAGAAATAAAAGGGGAAAATTAAAAAAAACATACGTTGAAAAGAAAAGTTAAAAAACATGTTCAAGGTTTCCTTGAATTTCGGTCTTTAACCTCACAACGGATTTTAGCCATCCATATTCAAAGTTTTACAAAAAAATGGCCTTTGGCCATTTGAATTTCATTGAAGAAGTATTAATTCCACTCAAAATATGAAGCAAGAACAAGAGGGAAAAATGAAGAATAAAAAAAAAAGAAAAAAAAGAAAAAGAATTATGAAGAATAAGAACAAAAACAAAAAAACAAAAATAATTATCAACAAAAGAAATAAAAAGGTAAAAGTTAAAAAACATAAGTTAAAAAGAAAAGTTAAAAAAACATGTTCAAGGTTTCCTTGAATTTAGGTCTTTGACATCACAATGGATTTTAGCCATCCATATTCAGAGTTTCTCTAGTAAAAATTGGTTTTTGACCAAAAATTGGCCTTTGGCCATTTGAATTTCATTGAAGAAGTATTAATACCATTCCAAATATGAAGCAAGAACGAGAGGGAAAAATGAAAAATAAAAAAAATTATAAACAAAGAAATAAAAGGGGAAAAGTTAAAAAACAAAGTGAAATAGCCCTTGGTTTTACGAAATAGCCCATGGTTTTACTTACAATATCTAAGTTATAAATGAGTTTTATAAAATATGCTTTGAGGACAAACCATCATGAATCGGAAGGCAATGTAGCAAACTTAAATAATAATAACAAACTATATATATATATATCAATATTAATTATTAATATTAATATACTTAATAATTAATAAATGATTATTAGTAAAATATTCTAAAATGACGCATCCTTTCATGGATGGTATCCAAAGTGCCTTTACAATTAATATATATATGGCACTCACTTTGTAATCTTTTATCATCATTCATCTTTAATATTTATTTAATATTTTCAATATGGAATTATTTTCCATTGGTTGATTATTCAACTGAGTAATCATTGAGAATATCCGAATACGGATATTAGATTAGCCAATACCGCATCAAGGCTAATTCCGCTCGAAGTTTTGTCCCCACAAACTTTCTCTATTGAATTGATGTACATACCCTCTATACCCGACAACATCACAAGTTGGAAAGTGTTTGATGATGACCATCAAATACTGGACTTCCTGTGAGCTCAAAATACGTTTGAAAGTATGGCAATCGACGAAGTTGATCAAGAAAAGTCTCTATCTGATCCTTCCAACATTATCCCCAAGTATGTCATCAGTCTAGAAAAGTTCTATGATTTACAGGATAAATTTAGGAAAACCACCAATTGCAAGACTCAGAGCTCAACCCTGAATTACGCTTCTATTAACTTCGGATCAGAGCAAGAGCTTAGATGTATTAACCTTGGAATTCACTTCTCCCATGACGAACGAAGAAAATTCATTAAGCTATGCAGGGAATTTAAGGACTTTTTTGCCTAGACATATGAAGAACTCCGAACTTTCGACACTACTGTCATTCATCATAACATCCCTATGAATCATGAAGTAAAGTCATATCAACAGAAATTGAGAAAAATGCACCCCATCCTGGAACCTTTTGTCAAGAAAGAACTCGACAAGATGCTCTCGGCTAGGATCATATTTCCTGTCAGAAACACGCAATGGATAGCTAATTTGGTCCCTATTCGCAAGAAGAATGGGGAAATTAGACTCTGCATAGAATTTAGGAACCTGAACCGAGCCTCTGAAAAAGACAACTATCATGTTCCTTCGATGGAGCAGATCCTAGTGGCGCCCAACTACCAACTTAAAACTACCTTCCGAACACCTTGGGGAACATTTTCATATAGATGCATGCCTTTTGGATTAATAAACGTAGGAGCCACGTTCCATAGAGATATGGACATAGCCTTCAAGGGCTTGATACATAGCTCAGTCATTGTTTATTTAGATGATGTAACAATTTACTCCAAGAAGCAACAGAATCTCTTGTCTGCATTACGACAGGTGTTCGAGAGATGCAGGATATTTGGCATTTCCATCAATCCAAAGAATTCCATGTTTATGGTAACGGAAGGTAATCTATTGGGTTTCATAGTATCGAAGGAAGGTATGATCATCGATCTAGAACATGTTGACGCAATCTCTAAAATTAGCCTTCCTAACTCTCGAAAGGAAATGCAGTCATTCTTGGGTAAGATTAATTTTGTTCGAAGATTTGTTCCCAATTTTTCTCAAGTGATTAAACCCTGCAGGTTTTAGTCAAAAAAGATGTACCATTTAAGTGGTCCGAAGAACAGAAAAATGCATTTACTGAGATCCAGAAAATCATAGCAGAAGCACCTGCTCTTATGTCCCCGTATTTTAGTAAAGAGTTTATATTGTATACGTTTGCTACTTGTTAGTACCTCTATTTTGAACATCTGAGGAAAAAATATGATGGAAGAGTAATAAAAGGATACATGAACTTGGGTAAGTTTAATAGTTTGATTCTATTATTAAATTGCGTATAATGGTTAATTTGGCACGTAATCCAATGGTGTAAAGTGATTGAGGTGAAGATCTACAGTTTAGAATAGATCCGCTAGATAAAGATGTGCAAGACATAAGGAGAAGCGGATGTGGTTAACGAAGGTTGAAGATCAACGGTGATGGAATGAAGCAAACGAAATCTATGGTTGTGAAATACTTCGCTGAATAAAGATGCACATTTGAAAAAATAGAAAAGGCTAGCAGAATGTGTACAGCCAATCTCAATCCAACGGCTTAAGTAAAAAGTGAAAACTCATTGACGGTTATTATTGGTTCCAGAGGATAAAGTTACGAGATGTTTAAAAAGGCAAGGTGGTAGCGGAATGTAAACCATGTTCCACGTGGCAACTTGAAGTGAATTCCGCGGAGAAAAATAGTTTGGGAAAAACTGCTTGATGAGGGCTCTGGAAAGGGACCGTAGTATAAAGGTAAAGTTGACTTGGTTTAAAAAATCATTTCATTTGTGTGTTGTGGATGAACGAAGGAGACAGTCCACCATCTTTCTGAAGTCAACCTTATGTATCTACAGTCATAGTCACAGGTAAGCCTTAAAACACTTAAGTTTTGTTCAAATAATTATCGCCATTGTTCGTTATGGAAAGGGAACAGGGGTTAGGAGTTTTAAGAAAAATTTTGGATGAAAGGGAGGAATTTGTTGTTGATAGAGACAAAAATGTATATGACCCTATTTTATCAGTTGGAAATGTATCAGTCTTGAAGTAGCGGTTATGGAAATGTAATTTGCAGGGAAATGATGTTCTAAATATCTGTAGTTCTTTTTCCTATTACTTTGCTATTGAGCAAAAACATTAACGTTTCCTGAATTTGTTGAATGGTGTGCAAGCAGCTATTCACCCTCTGAAAGAGTCGTCATGAGGCATACCACATCTAAGATACTTTGTAAGGTTGATGCAAAATCCATTCATGGAATTATTAATTTACCTGATAGTTTCCCTGATAATTGTGAATCTTTGAATGAGTCTGTCTTAGTCAAAATGTACAAAAGTTGTAAAACCAAAATTAGATGCCAATTTTTGTCCAGCATTCTCAAAGAGGGTCAATCATTAGAGGGACTTTTTATGCCGTATAATGTTGACATTTTCAAAAAAGATGTACAGTTGGTCATGTCTTTCGTCATTCAAATTTTGGGTCTAGATGATGATTTTCATATCAACGAAGTTGTTTTAGGTTTCTTATTGAGAATGAGTTCAATTGATCCCGAGTCTCATTTAGTCCATTATTTCAGTCTGGATGAGTATTTGGCTGAAGTCATCCATGTCTAGTTAGTCAAATTTCCAAAGGTCAGGTTTTTCAAATATCAATCATACTTGTTGAACATGTTGTTGTGTTCAAATGTATCAAAATTACAATTCATGTCCATTATTTTCTCTCCAAATCTTCCAAAACAAATCAATATGTTCGAGTTTGTAAATACCATTATGTATGAGATGTACAAATTGTTGTTTGATGAATTATTACCAAGGGTGTTAGAAGAAATGAAACTCATGTTGTAGTCATCCTCAGAAGACAGAATAGGAGACTGGTTCTTATATAAAGATTTTACTATTTTGAGGGTGTATGGTTTCACTAGGAAACCATACAAGTTACCTGTTTTTTTGAATCCAATAATTTTTGCACTTGAGTTCATGAGGCAGAGATTATGTGTAGAAGAGGAGCATTTTGTAGAATTCAAGAAGTCTTATAATATTAAATATCCTCTTAAATTTGTTCTATTTATTTTCAAAAAAAAATTGCATTGATGGTTGTAGAAAAGTTATTAGAAATTATGGATTTCTAGAAAGAACAAAGAATCAATTATGATCCACATCATATAATTTCTTAAAGGAAGCAATCAAATAAAAACAAACCATTCCATCATCAGGTTGTTGAAGGTTTAGAGGAAATATCCAATTTGTCTTGTTTTGATGAAAGTAGGAGCAATGAGTTGAATACATCACTTCAAGAACTTGATAATCCTAGAAATTTGAATAAGAGAATTCTTTCTAAGATTGAGAGTATGTATGTGGATGAAAATAGTTCATGTAGAAAGATTAAAAGACATTCTTAGGATGATCAAGTTTCAGGAGAAATAATTGCAAAAGATTCAAAGAAAATAGTTTTGTTCCCGAAGAAATCAGTACAAATGCATCAGTATTCCTTTGGAGGAGAATGTAGTGCAGATCCCAGTTCAGGTTTCAAATACAGAGCAGAGTTCGTGTCAAGTTATGCTAAAAATCAGATGCATTCATTAGAGGAAACCAAAAATCTACTTCCTCGACTTAGAAGTATAGTCAATCAAAAGACATCACTGATTTCTACTCGAGATGTAGAGAGAAACACCTTGAAGTTCGCTATGGTTAGCGATAAAAACGTATATGAGATGGAAGTAAGGATAGATAAAATCAGTGTCCCCGACAAGATGCAACTCCACAAGGAGATGGGAGATATTATTTATTCAGGCTTATCACATGCTATTATGAAAATTAACAAATTGCAAGCCCTTGTAGATAAAATGGAAGCCCAATTGAAACATGAGAAAGTAGAGAATAAAGAAAATCTGATCCAGATTAAGAAGCTACAGGCAGATGTTATAAGCTTGGGAAGTGAACCAGGAAATGCACAAGCCACCAAAAAGCTTTTAGAAGAAAAAGACAAAACCATCTTGGTATTAAAAAAGAAGCTTAAAATCCCAAATGCTGAACAGACTCAGTACCCAAAGTTATTTGTATTGCAAGAAGAAAAAGATAAATTTTACCAAGAAATGATGGACTACAAAGGAAAAGCATCGAAATTGCAAGAGGGAAAAATCAAATGGGAAATGGAAAGAGCTGAATTGATGACCCAGATTTAAAAGTTAAAAAAATATTAGAACGATGAAAAGGAAATTATGGAAGAGTTGATGAGCCAGACTCCTGCTGATACAAATTTTTCTCTTGTGAATATTGAAAAACATTTAAGTGAATTTTCTGATGATGATCTATTAGTGCCTTTGTCACAGGTAAGTCTGAAGGATGTGGAAATCAAGGAATTGAAGGAAGAAAATGAGAATATTAAATCAGAATTGGCTAGGATGATTGAAAATAAGAATAAAATATTAAATGATAAAAGCCAGTTGCAGAAAAAGTTTAATGAGTTGAAGGAAAGAAGTACAGGAAAAGCTCCTCTACAAGGAGCTAAGCATATAATTTGGGATACATTATCTATGGAAGTTACTAAGTTTAGGCACTATTTAAATTTTATTGATGATCAAAGTGTATTAGTCAATTTAGCTACTCAAAGACTAAAGTTGGCAAATGAGACCATGGAGAAGAAGCCTTTAAACACGGCTCAAAATGCTTTAAATTTTTTAAATTCTCTAACATATCAAAAGTTGCAGGAGATCGAAATTAAGGACAAAGTAGCTATTGTACTATGGTCGAAGAAATTTATTAACAAACATCAGCTCATGAAGGTGGTGCAGGATAAATCAAATGCAATTTCTTCACAGATAAATGATTTCAGGCATGCTTTTAAGGATTTATTTGAAAATGGCCTCCCTTCTTTCTGGGACGACGAGGGAAGATTATTTTCTCAGGAGCATTATCATAGTCTATTAGTACAAAACCGCATGGACCATTCCAAGTTTGAAGACTTGGTAAAAGGAATGACTGGAAAAATCATTGTAGAGAAATTGACAGAGGATTTCGAAATATTGCAAAAGTATTCGATTGTTAGAGGAGGATTGCCCACAGTATCTTATAAGTCCTATGTGGATCTGGAAGTATCTATCAGAGAAATGACAGAATATGATACGCCAAGTACAGAAAAATGGAGGACCGTGGAAAGATTCAGGAAAACCAAGTGTATTCTTCATCCTTGAAAACAGGTGTTGTGCATTGTGGAGCTGCTTATTCAGGCCTTGCTGTCACCAAGTTGATTATAATTAAACAATCTGTTATCAAAATCGAAGCATGTAGTTTTATTCCTATTTGTTAGGGATATAGTTACAAAAAACTTTGATTAACAGATTATTCAGTTATTGATCTTCTTGGGAAGAAGTTATTTGTGTATATATTTGAATTTACTTGATGTATTGGGGATTGGAACCCATAAGTTTGATCGATGTATTTTTTGAGGACATATAATTTTTGAAATAACAAATCTGAATGTTGATTGTCTTCTAAGTTCCAACCTTCCATTTCATTTTCTTCATATCTGAAATGTAGTGTTGAATAGTTTCAGAATTCATACCTGTTATGCTCTGCCTATTATTTCAGATATTTCACAAATGTTTCTGCTAAAGTTGATATGGAATTCATCTTATGATGCTCTATATTGATGGATTGTTCATGTTTCTTTCTTATTCACCTGAAATCAATGAATGACTATAACTGGATGGTTATCTTTCCTTTGTTGAAATCCCATGTATGAAAGATTTGTGTTATCTTTATCTATTTGACTCCAATGCCCAATGGTTATATGTGTTGTTTCAACCATCTGCATAATTTTAAAGTATTGATTCCAATATCTGGCCCTGTTAAATTTATATTTGAGAGATCCCTCTCTGGAAAGAAAAGCCAGACTTTCTGAAGTGGTTTTTGCTGTTACCTTTGGGATTTACCTTTTACAACCTGGGTACATTATGAGTGCTAACACTACTAACTTTTCCTATGCAGTTGTCCTAACATAGAAAAATCACAAGGACGTTGAGATCCCCATTTCCTTTATGAGTTCTACATTCAAAGGAGCTGAACTCAATTACTCTCAGATTGACAAATAAGCCTACACTATATATAAATCAGTAAATCACTACAAGCCTTATCTTTTAAAGTCAAGGACCAAAGTGATTTTTCCCTATACAACCGTTCACAATGTCCTCATCCAAAAGGAGTTGGGAGAAAAGAGAGCTTATTGGATGACCGCCCTTCATGAATATGATCTAGAGATCAAGCCTGCAAAGATCATCAAAGGATAGGTTTGTGTCATCTCACTGCCCAGTCAAATGATACTGAACAACAACACACTGATTGGGAGCAATAAGAGGCTATTCCTACAGGTTTTGTGAATGCACTTGAAACTGCAGCATTGGAATGGTATGATCACATAAAATTCTTTCTTCATAATGGGTTTGCTCCTAAAACCCTTGATCCCAAAAAACATAGAGCATTAATTCTGAAATCAGCTCCTTATCAGCTTATTGATAATGTTCTGTTTAGGAAGAATTACGATGGAATGTTTCTCAGATGCTTAGAAAAGAATCAGACTGATGACTTCCAGTTTCAATTTCATGTAGGTCCTGCATATGGACATTTTTTAGGAGATACAACAGCTTACAAAATCATCACGGTAGGATATTACTGTCCTACCCTGTTCAAAGACGCCTGTGCATTTGTCATAAAATGTGATCCTTTCCATAAGTGCACGGGAAAAGTCAAGAAACCTGCTTATCCTCTGTAGCCAGTAGCAGTCCAATTCCCATTTCAGCAGTGGGGGTCGGATTTCGTCGAACCCATCAACCCCGTATCCTCATTATAGCATAAATACATCTTGACAGCCATTGACTAGTTTACAAAGTGGGTTGAATCAATCCCATTAAGAGTGAATAACACAAGCCAAGTAATTTCCTTCCTAGAGAATCAGATAATCACCAGATTTTTCATCCCTGAGTATATTTTTTTTTACAATTCCTCGTACTTCCAGTCCATTGACTTGACCATCTATGCCCTTGAAAAGGGTATCAAGCTTAAGTTTTCCACTAATTATTATCCTCAGGTCAATGGGCTTATGGAATCCTCAAACAAGAACTTGATAAGCATTCTTAAAAAGATAGTGGCTTCACATTAGAAGAATTGGCACATCCAACTCTATTTTGGTATTTGGGCAGATCGAATCACCCCAAAGGAAACCCTTGGTAACTACCATACTGCCTTGTTTATGTCAAGGAAGTTTTCCTACCACCTAATCTCACCATTCCTTCATTACATTTGGCCCAATCCATCCAAGAGAGTGACTCTTTCCCGTTACAGTAGAGGATTGATTCTCTACTCAAACTAGAAGAGGATAGAGAGAAAGCAAAGAATAAATTTTTCCAACATCAATAGTTGGTTAAGAAATGGTTCGATGAGAGCTCTTCTTTAGATAGAGAATTCTCAGTAGGAGATCTAGTGCTAAGGTGGGACAAACAACATAAGGATAACAAAGAGCACACCAAGTTTCAATGCCTTTGGCTAGGAACATTCATCGTTACAGAAAAGATTGGTCCTAGTACGGTTTGGCTACAAAAACTAGAGGGGGTCGTTGATGCCTATCCAGTGAATGTCTTTTTAATCAAGAAATATTTTGCTTGAAGAAGTCTTACAACCCTATATATAGGTTTGGTTTGTTATTTTTCCTCTTTTTTTGAATTTTTGCCTGATATTGGTAACTTTGGTAATATCTACACACTTGGAAATAATGAGAAATCAATTTTCTCAATATTCAATACTCTCAACTAAAACAGACCTATCGGTTTCTATATTTTCTAACTTATATCAGGATTTGTTATATCTAAATGATAACCATATTTACAGCATTTTGTATTAATGCCCTCTCATCCAGGTTAATACATTCTACATGCTTTACTATGATGATGATAGTTGTGGAAGAAAAGGTTCACCCTGTCTAAGGTGTCATTAGGGCACTGTGGCATATCTTCATAGCCTAGTCAATATTACTCTTTGGGATTCAATTATGGCCATATATTTTATCATGTGGATTACAAGATGAGGGGTCTCATCACGAGCCAGCTCATTAGGTTCATAGGTGCTCAGTGGAATGACATCTTTGCCATTTAATATGGGGAGATGGCTTCCAATTCTTTGGAAGATAGGAGATCCTATCACAGGTCGGCTCATTCATGATCTATAGAGCATTAGTGAGTAACGCTGCCTACACATGGACACCAAGCCATGACAATGTCTTGTAATTCATGTTTGACATTAAACCCCAGTCAACCCCCAAACAAGAAAGCATTGTACATCAGGAAGAGGGGGTGTTGTCTAAGGCCAACCTCACTATGATCATGGGATTGATGTTGGACTAAAACTATCACTAGATGGTTCCCAAGCCATGATAGTTTCTTTCGGCCATATATCTAGAAGACAAGAGGTCTCCTTACTGAGCCAACTTGCTCAGTTTCCAGGTCAGGTTTGTGAATGGCACTGATCGCCAGAACATGGGGCAGTGGTCCTGTGTCTAAAAAAAATGGGGTGGCAGGGGGGGGGAGGGAAGGGGAGAATAAATGATGGTTTAAGAGGCCCTGTGTGAAAAACCAAATTGGTAAAGGTTTGACCTTAGGTTCAGCTTTAAACTACATGCCTATTTCAGCCTGAGTTCAGATGACCCTTTCCTCCAATTACATTTGAATCGGAGTTGCATCCTTTTTAAATGATCATGGATGGGAGTGCATCAATAATTTTAATAGTTTCTAGTTGGTTACATTCTTATGTTAACATTTCTTGAGAGTTAATCATTTTCCCACTGATAGGTTTGATTGGAAAGGATTTTTTTTGCAGAGATAATTGGTTCTTCCAGCCAATCACCATTTGTTGTAGGTACAACAGATCCCATGTTAATTTGACATGGGATCCCAATTACACATACGAATATTACTTGGTAAGACTCTTCGTAATCTTAGTGGGATTCATTAATATTTTTATTTGACTCTTGGGATCCCTTAACTTAACCGTATTTCCAAAAATCCATGTTTGATTTCTTTGTTTTAAAATGCAGAAAGATTGGGTTTTTGTTTGGGATTGTTTTAACGTTCCACATCCCGCATCCCGCAACCCGCAAGTTGTGAAATATGGGAAACCTTTTAGTTGATATTTCATTTTTCAAACCTACATCCCGCATCCCGCAAATGTGGGTTTTGGGATAGTTTTCATATGTGTTTACTTTAATCAACCTGCATCCTGCATCCCGCAAGTTGCGGAATGCAGGTTGTGGGTTTATCATTTGTTTACATTTTGGTTTGCATATGTCTGCAACCCGCATCTCACATCCAGCAAGATGCGGAATGCAAAATCCGGAGCTAATTGAATAATTTTTCGTCATTTTGCGATTCTGCATTCCGCATCCCGCAAGTTGCGGGGTGCAGGTTACGGAATGATTAATAATCTTACGATTCCATTTTTGATCCCGCATCCTACATAACCGATCCTGATCATTCTTTTTACCCTCATCTAACGGCCTGTATTATTTCATGGGAATTATAAATATGATAGTTTTGTTTACGATTTTCATTGTTTTACTGTTGTAATTTGTTTTGCTGTGTGATTTTACCTCCATATTTTACCACACGATTCTGACAGTGTTTACTACAGTTTCAGGTTGGTTACCAAGGTTCTTTCTCACAATTTGAATTGTTTACTGTGCTTCCCATAAAATTCTGTTTTAATTTCTGGTACAAGTATTCAAAACAATACATGGCAACATCAAAACCCCCAAATTTACCAGGTGTAAAAATATTCAGAAGGACATGTTCACCAAAGACCTGAATTTCAGTGTCTTTTCTGATACTAGTAGTCGAGTGACTGAAACTTATCAATTGGACTAGTCTCGAGTTTACTCTATATTTGATAACAATGACCTCTCAGATTTCCAGAGTGACCAACTTGTTTATGAGAGAATTATAGATTTTGGCCTACATATGATTGCTACAATAACGACCATCATACCTTATAATGATGTCGTTAGATGGATTATAGACCACACCAATGTGAAATATCGTTCGTTCAATACCAGTATCGGGTCTCAGTTAGCCAATTTCTGCTCTAACACCTTTGTGAGTATTTATGCTCTTAAACCTTTTACCCAACTCCTTGATTCAAACTTTGTTAAAGCTGTCAAATCCAGATTCAATTTTGACCAAATGCTTAAATCCTGGATGAAAGAACCATGCAAGTTTTCCAAGAGGAAAGACGAATAATACCTTGTCGAATGGTTTAAAGAGCCTTACTCGCTGCTTGCAGCGATGTTATTCATGCTTTATGGTCTCCCAAACTGTTCTTTCTTCAAATAAGAATGGGATCCTATCGCTCATCATATTATAACTACGGGTGAATATTTCCCCTGGGCCTCAATCCTCTCACTTGAACTCAAAAACACCATACAAGAGTTCCAGAAAGCCACTGCTAAGAAAAAGCCCAATTTTTATCTTATTGCCTTCATTGTGGACATCTTCTATGTTGAATTATGTTACCCTAATATGGGATGGAGTTGGGTATTACTAGCCCCCCCTATGCATATTTATCATTCTGAGCTCTAGCATAGAAACTATGTGTCCAGGTTTTATGACATATGTGAATGTTTCCTCGGTTGGGTGTATTTTCTGATTTTCAACAAAGAATCCCATTTGTTCTCACTGGAAGCAAAAGATCTCATAGCCACTATGGGAGACTGGTGTGTTGGTGAATCATTCACCTATATCAAGGTTTATGGCAGCAACACTGCTCACATGTGTCCTAAGGTTGTGCCGAATAGGTTGGTCCTAGAGGAGATCTCATTTCAAATAGTTACAGAGGGAATTTACAAAAAATGTGTTGCACTGAAGAGGAAAGTTTGGCCCAGGTTTCCTATTACCCTTGGATCCTTGAGTGTAACCACTTCTACTTGGGCTTCAGAGCTGAGTGACCACATAGTGTCACTTAAACTTGGTTTTTCAAGCAAAAGGATGCATGATCCCAAAGGGATGGTCAATTTAAACCTAAAGCAGAACCATTTTAAAACAGGTTTCGTTAATGAGGAAACTCCGGATGATTTCATTTATCAGGGAGTTGATAGATTTTCTGAAGTCTTGGCAAGCCCTAAGAGAAAAGAAGAGAAAATCCATATCCCACAATACTAGAAGGATATCAAGGATAGGTTAAAACATTACAGGTCTATGGAATTAGACATCTTGGAAAGGGTGACAAGAGACAAGGAAGAAAGAGAAGCTCGAGCTGTAACAAAAGAGGCTCTGGAATCCAAAACTGCCTCTATGGAAACCAACTCAGACTTGGATAAAGGGAAATCTCCCATGGGAGAAATTCCCCAGACATCTATGGAACAGCAGGGTAAGGACTATTCACAGACTTCCGAGTAGATAAAGCAGAAGCTGAATAGAATGACTTCAGCACTAGATACTCATGAAGTTGCAACCTCTCAGTCAACGTAAATTGCCTAGGTAACCACTGTGGTTGAAAAGACTCAACCTAAAAAACTTAGGTTGAGTACAAAACTATAAAGAAGATAAAGATCTCCATTCCCATTCCTACTATTGACCTAACTCATTCAGAGGAAGAGTGAAAGAGAAAAGAAGTTGCAAAGAAGAACGTAATGTAGAATTGTATATTTTATATAATGTAGAATATGTATTACATAATAGGGCCCTGGTAATTTATACCATGAATGGGGAAGAGAGGTGACTTTTCAAGTCACCTCTTAGTTTATTTACATTAATTAACCTAGCTTAATAATTAAATTTGGCTTTTTTTACATTGCCTTCTCCTTAAAAAAGCTTTGTCCTTAAATCTTATTTGACGACAATGACTACGTGAACTGTCACAACGTCTCTGATGTGGATATCTGTATGGGTTGTGACTGGAAGGTTTTGTCCTTCTTTCTATTTCAATTATGGGTTCATTTTTTCTATTGTTGGGAGTTCCATAGGTGTAACCAGGAATATTTCACCTTCTACGGACAGAAGCTATTCCTCTGGTTTGAATGGTTCTGATCCAGAACAAATGAGTGAACGACAAAGGATGAAGACCCTCCCTGGATGTAGTAGACACCTGGAATGCCACTTTGATAGTGAACCTATGTACCTGCAACCATATCAAACATGAAAACACATCAAAGCTACCAAAACATCATCTACTTATCCATGTTAGTGACTAAGGAATCTAACAACATGTACATGTGAAATCAAAACAACAGTAATGTGGGATGGAAATCAGCTTTGCATTAAGATGTATGGAGAATTTTACAACCAATTAAGCCTTAGTGTCGACATGCATCTCCATGAAATCAACAATTCATCCCCATAAGCTCCAACTTTTCTCTCTATGCTCTCCAATGGCTTGGGCCAAGTGGTCAATCCAACAGCATAGCAATACCTCTATAGTTCTCCCCCTCAACCATGGACATGAGCTTGTATTTATAAGGCTCAATGGATAGGAATGGTTGAGAGATTTGCTGATGAGGTGGCCTCTAAGATCCTATGATGGGGGATCTCGAGCTCAACTAACCCACAATGATAGGGATAAGGGAGGACACGAGGCTCATGATCTAGAATCCTCCAGAAATTTCTCTTTTTCCCATTTTACCTAGGGTACCGCTCTTCTCCTCTTATGATAGAGCGGTTTAGATAAGAAATGCTTATGTACAAAGGCCACAAGCGGTGGCACCACTTATGGAAAACAAGATACAGGTGGTGCAAGCAAGGTACCGCTCATGGTTAATAGGGAAAGTGCGGTGCTGAGTATTTTCATGTAGAATTGACAAACAACATGGGTTTCCACTCCAAGTGCTAGGATTAAGGGAAAGTATGTAAGTCAAAGTTATTATCACATGGTGGTGATAGGATTTTGGTATAACGGGATGCTCCCCAAAGCATGAGTCTTAGAGAGATACGATAAAAGAGAGCTTTGAGAGAACAAGTTGTCGCTTAGAGGCAGAAATGTCAGCTCAATCGAAGCATGTCATCAAGTAGGCATTTGTAGTACATCAACATTTTTGACTCATAGACACAAGTAACCAACTCATGGCTATGGAACAATACAAGGAAAATCCATGGGAGGAATAAACAAGCATGGCTACTAGAATATAGCATAGATCCATGTGATAGAGGACTCAAACTTGGACATAGCTACCAGACATACGACATAGATATATGTCATACAGACACAAATTTGAGCATAGCCACAACCATACAAATGTGGATCCATGCTAGATATACAAAACTCCATCGCAACCTGGGGAAAAGCAATGAGCGCTTTAAACAAATACCCAGGGTCTGCTTCTTGTCTTCCACAAAGTACGATTCTATCCATGTGATTACAATGATATGAAGCTGAACATGGTAGAAACCACTTGATTATCAACCAATGATGTGAACCGTTAACAAGTACGAGGGAGATCACCATTGATGACAATGATTCCCAAGGTACCCTAGTACAATCTACTGAGTGTGAATAGATGTCCTAATTTCAAACACCCAGTCGATTCTATAGATCGAAGGTCAATGATGTGAACCTATGTCGAGAGCGAGAGAATCTGTCATTAAGGCATACAGATCTCAAGGTACTAAGTTTTTGTTTCTAAGACTATTTCCTGGATGATGAGCTGATGTCGATAGGAATAGTCTCGTCGAAGAAGGGCCATGATGAGTCCCACATCGCCAACACGAAACTTGAAACACAGATCTGGAATGATGTGAATGTAGTAATCATAGGAATGACTCAAAAGTACTGACACAGAGATTGTTTTGACTGTAGAAGAAAAACTTCTTCAAATTTCCTTTGACCATTGGGCGGCACAACAAAAGACTTGGCAGCATGACTGAACGGGACAAATACACAATGCTATAGTGGAAAATGCATTCTTTTGAAAGACTTAAAGGAGTGGCATGACTCATGAAAGTGGATCATCATGGAGATCAGCTAAATACCCAATTAATTGAAATGATATGCAGACAAGTGCCATGTTCAAAGGTAACGACAAACTACTTCCATTTATTTGCAAAATGATTCCCTTCCCATTTCCCCCATCATGATCGATGAGTGCCTCTTTTCAGTTTTATGAGTTCAAAGAGGGTAACAAACACTTAGTATAGCTCGTCCGAAGATGAGTCCAAATTCATATGTTTTACAAACTTGAGAGAGTAGGGGTTCATTCCCAAAATCAGGTCTCTCAATGTTTAATTTAACGAGTCCAATGAAAGAAAACTCGGTATCGTTCATGTTTAGGGAGTCTAAACAACTACGGAAGGAGACTCCAAAGGGTCCTTTTTCATATGATTTAGTCCCTAAGTCCCGAAAAAGTGTAAAATCATACCTTAGAGAACTCTTCCAGTCATGGTTGGCTGGAGTGTTCCTTTTTCATAAATAGTCTATCCGAACCGAAAAAGAGATAACCTACCATCGAAAAGACGACTCTTCAAATGCTTTAACGAGCGTGAAAAATACAATATCGCTCGACAATCTTTTCGTATTTAGGGAGCCTAAAAAGAGTTTAAAGAGGACTCCATGAGGTTTCTTTACACAATGTTAATTTTTACGAGCCTAGAAAGAATCGAAAACAGACTCAACAATCTTTTCGTGTTTAAGGAGCCTGAAAAGAGTTCAAAGAAGAATCCATTGGGTTTCTTTACACAATGTCAGTTTTTATGAGCCTGGAAAGAATCGGAAACAGACTCGGACCTTTGATACTAGGTTTCAAGAGCATGACCAAAGTATCGTAACAAACACTCATCGACTTTTTCCGTTTTATGGTAGTATGAAAAAGTCAAAAACGAACTCCCAAGACTTTACTACTACTATTTTTCTATCCTGCAACGACTCAAAACAAGCATTAAATGCCCCAATAACCAACATTAAGGGATTACAACAAATAAGCTTCGAATAATAAACGATTCAAAATCAAAACTATAGTATGTCAAACCCAAAAATGTATATAAAATTCAAGTAAATAGTGAAAAAATCAAATCATTTTACTATTTACCCATAGTGGAGAGCATTTGGAGAACTTTCCTAGTCATATCTTCACTGGTTGATATCAGGAGTTTCCACCATCGAATTCAAGCACAGTCAGTTCTAGGTAACAGTTCAAACCCTACTCTTCGTTTTCATAGTCTCAGTTTTGATTTTAGATGGTGTTTTGGGCTTGTATGGCAAGCCCTAAAACCATGGGAATGGGCACCGCATTTATCCCTTGTGGGATATGCAATATCTCACTACAACCGTGCCGAAAAACAAGGCTCACAGGCGGTGCCACTGCCTATCTTCAACGATGCACAGGCGGTGCTAGCCGTGAAGATTTAAAATTGATAACACAAGTAAAAAAAGATCATTTCTTTGGATTTAAATGATTAAGGATGATTCTAATATGTGTTATGATTGTTTTTGGCAAGCTTTTGCTGATAAAAAATGGTGATATGGAAATAAATACAACATGACAATGATGATGCTTTCGCTGAAAGGAATGCAGGTTGCATAGCTAGATTATGAGACTATGGGCTCCTAAAATTCTTTCAGACTCCCAGCATGGTATCACATGAGCGATTGCTGGAGCACATACTCTGGATGTGGAATCTGGAGCAGCAACACTTTGAGGTTGGGGCTCATATTCTGATAATAGAGGTAGAGGACATCTACTTCTTGACTGGACTCTAGAGACGGGGTGCCCCCATCTCATTGACAAGTTCTCGAGGAGGGGATATTACCACACAAGATTTGATAGACTGTCACTGTGTCCCGAGGATGAGGACATCGGGGAAGAAAATCCCCATAAAGGTAGGGATGGACGGGCCTCTATGGGCTGTCTTGTTTACAATGTAGAGAGTGGCTGAGAGTCAGGGAGTGCACCAGGATTCTAGGGCACACATGCTATATTCCATAGAGGCCATGGCACCTACAGTATTCAACTGGGTGGAAGCCCTACTTTTGATATTCAAGGATCAGCTAACTAAGTGTCGGCAGGGGGAACTAAATTAGTTTGGATTTGGTTCCATTCTAGCCTGCTTCTTCTTCAAGTAGGTACCACAGATGAGACCTCAGGTGGTCTTCACAGAGATGAGAGTACGAGACCCCCATATGTAGAGGCGGGTCTGAATTATGGCCTGTACTAGAGTGGGCAGGGGGAGGGTGAAGTTTGGTGACTCGTTCTTCCAATGGCTCAGAGATCAAATCCTCATGGTGGAGGATTATGATTACATGTACAGACTTCAGCGAAGACCCTGACCTACCGCTCGCACCTGGTGGACAGTGGAGTGACCTCGGTAAGAAGCAAGAAACCCTAAAATGGAAATAATATTTTTATGTTTTTTAATGTTTTATATTTTTATGTTAAGTAATGAGACCTGAACATTTTCATGCAAACGTTGGAGCAGCATGACCTAGGGGAGCTTCCCCATTGGATAGACGAGCTGGAGCCCACTTTGTACCATAGGGCGATGATATTACCAGGGAGTTAGAGGAAAACTTGGAGAGATTGACCTTAGACATCCCTGACGCTTCCATTGATGACCTCCCTCTCAAGTATCAGAGACCTACAGCATGAGTACCGGGTCGGTTTAGTAGACTTCTACATAGAGTAGCCTGGGCAGTGATGTGCTACCACGAGCATAACTAGACATTGTGTGCATGAGATATCTACTGAAAGATAATAGCTTCAGGATTTTGTATGCTGATTTTTGCCTGAAAGCCTACATGCTTTAGATGAGGTCTCGTGACCTATTGTTGTGCCCCTACTCAACAACCTTTAAAAAACATTATTTCATGAAACAAAATTGTATTTTGTTTTGATGAAATGTTTGAATTTCATATAGCAAAACTAAAGAATTGATAGCTACTGAAATGGTGACATTACAGAAGCTACTGAAACAATGAAATTAAATGTTTTTTAAAGAAAACCTTTGCAAACTATGGATTAGTTGAAAAAATCACTACTTTGAAATTATTATTTTGAGTGGATTTGCATTGAAAATCAAGGGATAAGTGTTAATAATTTGTCATAAACTAATTTTGAAATCTTATCCAAATATTTATTATTTGATTTTATTATGTGATTTTGTTATCGTAAATATTGATAAGGTTTTGAAATTGGAAGGCTGATTATTGTATTTTTGGTACTTTTGATTCAATTATTCAACTTGGTAATTTTGATTCATGAAACAATGGATATTGGAGGATAAAACCATGTATTCAAGTTAAGAGTTTGAAAGATATATTACTAAGCCTATCCTATTATTTTTGCTACATTTTTTTAAAGTGTTGACTAAATAAAGATCAAATGAGTATTTTTTTCAATTAATAGACTTTATCATTTTTATTATTTAAACAAAATAAATAAACTTTTTAATTATTTTTTATAAATATAATGCATAAATAAAGTTCTTTGATCTTTTTAATATTTACCTAGAATATTAGGTATAATTGACACTTTATTCTAATTCTATCATTTTTGCAAAAATACCATTATCTCAAACCAGGAATCAACGTGAACTTTATAAAGGACTTTAGAAATGTTAAATATTTTAACGACTCTTTAATCACCTTGATACATAAAAATATTCATTAACGGTTTTATTTAATCATTGGTTCATGTGTTTTCAAAGAGGGATAAAATACAAGTTAAAATGTTATATCCAAATAAATTTTGATAACATATATTTCATCCCACTTTGAATGTGTTGTTAGCACGCAAATATTGCAGGTGATGTATTTAAGTCTTGGCGACATAAACCCTATTAACGCCACATGCTTACCGACGAAGACCATCAATATCAACACCATCGCATATATGAGGGAGGTGCCAGAAAAACGAAGGGATCACAGTGATTTTCTCCACCGGATCGCGCTGGTTTTCGGTGCTCATTAATAAAAATATATTTCTGTTTAAAAAAATGATAGAGGGAGATCAATTCTGGATGCCACGATCAGATTATGTTGTAAATGATTTACAAACAAATCTCATGAAAACAAGGGAAAGGGAGATGATTTTACTTCTATTTTCTTATTCTATCCTTTTATTAGATTATTTTTACAAGTCTTGCCTCTCTTTATGTGAGCGATTGGGTTATTTTTATGCAGGTTCATAAAATAAGGAGCATACAATTACGCTATCTCTTAAAGTTCAGGAGCAGCAGTTCAATTTCCAGATAAATTGCTGGGACTAAGGGAGAAAATGAACGAAACTGCCGGGAGACAAATTTCATTTTCAGCCAGTTATTAAAAACGCGTTTTCAACTGACAGGCGTTTTTCCGGGCCATATTGTGAGCAAATGGAGACAGATCTAAAAAATCCGCCACATGGGGTTTCTCCAGAACAAACCCATTTAGCTTTACTCAGGTAGATTTCCCCAGAAACTGATGGATTCTAAGAGATATTTGGGATCCTCTAAGCACGATTTTTGCAGTTGCGGCCAGCAGAGAAACGGATTTTCCAGAAATTCGCCAGTGCTAAGCTCAATTGGGATTTCATTGCTTCTGACTTTTGTTTATTTAAGCAGAAGAAGAATTTGATTGCAGAGGGAAGGATGGATCTGTTTGAGGAATTACTTCTTCAAGAAGATCAAAATGCATGATTGCTGAGAGGTTTGAGCTATTCTTATTCTCAGTTGGGGGTTGCGCTGAACAGGCCGATGAGGTTTTTCTTCCTGTTCTGTAAACGCTGCTACCTAGACAAAGTTGGGAGCACTCAATAGTGCCAGGAGAGATTTTTCTTCCAGATCTGATGGGACACTACCAGTGGGGGTCGATAGTTTGGGAAAGAAGGAGATAAGATCACTGTGATTTTTATTGTGATTTCAGACAGTTTCTTGTCATCTGTTACAGTACTCTTTTACTGGTGATATCTACACATACATTTACAGTAATTTTGATATGCTAATGTATTTCTAATATCTTATCATTCTTTTCTGCAATATTATTAATGTTTGCCATGATCTCTTTTATGAAGCATGCAAATATATTATGTATAATTGTCGACTCATACTGATTTCGATTTATTAATGTATGTCATGTTGTAGGATTGATGATTGACATCATATCATATATGATATATTTGCCTATTGTATGATCTTGTTAATTTCTGAATTTCTTTAGAATACTTTCAAGATTATTAATGCAATAGTCTCATTAGTAGATTTGATTTCAGGTTTAATATTCTTTTCGCTTTTGATCAGGATAAGATCGATAATAGATTAATAGCTGTTTCGTTTAAATTATTTTATGAAAAACATCCATTGAATCATATGTTTATATTCATATCACATTTAGGTTATTTTTTTATTTTTGTAATTAATGTATATTTGTCAATAATGCAATTTTGTAACTCATTTAACATGTTAATATTTGATTAACTTTTGATTATTATATTATAAGTTAAGTTAATTGAATAGATTTAGTTCATAGATTAATTTAATTATATTACTAATTCATTAGTAATCAGATTAACTAGTTTAATTTGTACATTCGTTAACTAGTTTAATTTGTACATTCGTAGGTTTAGTTTTATTTATAGACTTTCAGGATAACAGAGCCTTTATCCTGTTGGGAACAACCATCCCAAATAGCTTGGAGCCTACTTTAAGGATCTCGGTCTGGGTTGTTTTCCCCTGTTACGTGCATAGTCACCTATGTCCGTCAACATTGGCGCTAGAAGGAGGGCCAGTAGATGACAAGTTAATCTACTGAAGCTATATCATTGATTAATGGCTTCTGTTCCGATTTGGAGATGTTTTTCTCGAAAAATCATTTTTGATATTCCAGCAAGTATAGTTGATCTTTTAACAGAAAACAAGTTTAATGGTGAGAAAGTAACATTTGCATATGAACATGTTTTACAATTTATTGATCATTCTATCTTTCACAAGATTACTGATAAAGATGTCTTGTGCATATGCTTGACTCTTACTTTTGAAGGATGAATCAAGAAATGGTGTGAAACCTTGCCGGTAGCTTCTATCCATTCTTTTGAACATTTAATTAGTGAATTCTTAGTTTCTTTTGGGGATTATGATTTCATTAGTTTGTGCACTGAATTAAAAAATTTAAGGAAAGACAAAGATGAATCAGTGGAAGACTTCATTAATAGATTTCTTCATCTTTGTTATATGTTTCCTTTGAAAGATATTCCTTGTTTAGGTGAATGGCTTCATCATTTGATCCTTTCAAATGAACAAGATTTAAAAGCTAATCAATCTGAATTTTTATTAAATGATTATTCACAGTTTGATTTAGTTTTTCATGAAAATTCTGAAAATTTAGAAGTGGAAGAAAACCAACCTTGTTTGACAAAGTTTTTCACTTTGACGGATGTGGATTTTGAAGAACATGATCATTCAAATTATGATATGTCCATATCTTCCTTGAATGAGAAAGAAGTTTATGAAGAAAATTGTCATGTTTTAAAAGATACTACTTCTATTTTAGAAACAAAAGAAATTGAATCTAAAACTTCTAGTTTGGCTAAAGAGATTCGAGATTCATCTTGTGGAGATCTTATCATTGATCATTTTATCACATCTCCATTAGTTCCCGATTCTTCTTATTCTAAAGAATCCAATGAATTTCTACCACATTTATCTTCTTATGATGAGCATAGTAAAGTCTCAGATAACTTATTATGTTCATATTTTTCTGTAGATCGTGTCACGGATATTAATCAGTTTATCCTAGAAGAAGAAACCAAACCACCTATAGACTCATCTTTTGAAAAGGAACTATTTAATGAAGAGTTTTCCTGTGATGATCTTTCTTATCCACGAAAAGAATTTCATTCTCTTAATGCTTCAACATATTTTTCTTTGTACCCTGATATTTTTAATCAAGAGGCAAAGCATAGTTCATATTCTTATGATTTTGATTTCACATTGTCACAATCTTATGCGGTACGATACAATCATGATTTGCATTTAGAAAATGAAGAGATTAATCTTTCTTCCCATGAAACATTTTCTCAATTATATACATGGGAATTAGGAAATATTCAAACAAGCAGACTTCAAGAAGTCTCTTATGATTCATCGAAATTCTTAGATCAACAATCTTATCATGATCAGTCACTTGAGTTTGAAAATCAATATGGAACAGGTAAAGTCAATGTTGATCATCGTCATATTAATAATTTACATCTTACAACAATTAATGATGATTTTCTACCTACCTTGTTGGATTCCATTAGTTCATCTCAAGTTAGTGATTATGAGGAATCTAATCCCTATCAAATTGATCAGGATATTAATCATAATGCGGAGAACACTCTTGAACTTGAATTTAAGAAAATTGAATCTGAATTTGATGATATTTTTAAACGACGTGTTTGTCTGCAAGATGATGTTCATAGGGAGAAAAACCTACATGAAGGATTGTTTAAATTTGAGTTCCTTTCACATGATTCTGTGCACAAAACTTTAGCACATGACTGTCACGATATATCTCTCTCATTACCATATTCTTTCGAACAATCCTATGTTATTAATCACACATATTATGATAGGATTGCATATTGGCTCGAGAGATCTTTTCTTGCGAAGTTTCCGGAGAATGGTAAGTTGGAATTTACTTTGTTTTTTGAAAGTCAAAATGGTAAGTCAGATTTATTTATTTTTGGTTTCAAAATACTTCAATTCTTATTGCTGATTTTCATTTTGTTTGATTTTGCAGGATTGGAGTTATTACGATGGCTTCATTGGAAATTTTTCGTTTACTTAGTTTGTATATATTTTATTTTATTAGTTTAGGTTATGTTTATAATTTAGAATGATTTATGTTTTTTTACATTTGAATAAATGCAGATAGATGGAGTTGCGACAACATCATTTTAAGAATGAGTTGACGACATCATTATCAAGGAAGCAGTTCTTTACTGCCTCTTGTTTTTTTTAATCTTCTCATTAAAAGAAAGAACCTTTCATCCTTTTATAGTTGCATACTCATTAGGATTTATTTTGTTAATTTTATTTCTGAATAAACACATTAGATTAACATCCCATCAATTATTAAAAAACAACTTTGACTTAATTGAAAGATTTAAAAAAAACAAAATAGGGATAAAAAACTTTAAAACATGTTAATCTATTTTAATCTCTCATTTTCTTTGCTGATAATAAGTCATAGGTTGTTAAACCCATTTTCCATTTGATGAGATCTTGATTTAACTCATGTGTTATGTGTGTGTAATTTATTTTAAATTTTCATTTTCTTTACTTAGAGTTTTCTCGTAGATTTTGAAATCCTTCGTTTTTGTAATTTGCTCAAATAAAACTCATGTATATATTGGTTGTTTCCTTTTCAATTTATTTTTTATTTTTCTTTTGATTTTTGTTGTTCTTTTGATTTTTCAAAACCAGGAGAAATGATTCAGATCTGGGAATGTTTTTATGTCATAAAATTGGAATCTGATTATATAAAACATGAAGAAAGCTAGACTTTTAGAAATCTGTTCTTATCTCAGAAATGAAAGAAAAAGAAATTGAACTGTTGTAAACAGAAAATTACTAGACCAAAACTCTTATTGTATTTCATTTCTTTTATCATTATCCTCAAATTGTTGGATTTAATGGATATCGAAGTCACTATTACTAGGAATTCTATTACTTATTTAGAAATCATTTCTGGGAAAGCAGTTGCAATTTAATAATAAAATCGGTTATCTATAGATCCTTTACACTATCTTACTCATAAAGATTTCCTATTACGTTCCCCCATTATAAACATGCAAATCTCTTGTAGATGAGCACGTAAATGCCGAGTATGAAACCTTCTTTAAACTTATTAGCTTGGGATATAAGCCGTTGGGTAGAATGGGTTAAAAGACGTACCCTTTCGAGGCTATGGACGCCTACGGGTAGGAGGGCTCCGTCTGTGGCATACTTGGATTCCAAATCATAAATTGTTATATGTACAAAAATCTATAAGAATCCAAGGTCATCCTACACTCGTGAAGAGGTTCCAATGCAGCTTACCATTAATAAATTGAGAAGTTCTAAATATTCATGTTTTATCTTATCTTGGGACTAGAACAGTAGGATGTATGGTTAAAAGTCAACCCTTTCGAAGCTATGGACGCTTCCGAGGAGGATCATGACTGTAGTATTGGGATCATATCTTTAAAAACTGGTTAAATATCAAAATTGTGTTGTACTTCCCAGGACTAATTTCTTTTGGAGTCTTATGTTTTCTGAAAAAACTTAAAATTCGTATCATTTTTGAAGGTAATCTCTGGATAATGATAAAAGAATTGAATCTGGTATTAGTTTGAAATCTAGTCTTATAACAAGGAACAGTCCTTTTGTCTTCAGGAAAATGCTAGTCTGAGTTAAAGAAAATTTTTCTTATCTTGCTACATACACAAGTCAGATTTCATGTTTTCGCAGAGATAATTGTTTCCCCCAGTTAGTCGCCATCTGTTGTGCCCCTACTCAACAGCCTTTAAAAAACATTATTTCATCAAACAAAATTGTATTTTGTTTTGATGAAATGTTTGAATTTCATATAGCAAAACTAAAGAATTGATAGCTACTGAAATGGTGACATTACAGAAGCTACTGAAACAATGAAATTAAATGTTTTTTAAAGAAAACCTTTGCAAACTATGGATTAGTTGAAAAAATCACTACTTTGAAATTATTATTTTGAGTGGATTTGCATTGAAAATCAAGGGATAAGTGTTAATAATTTGTCATAAACTAATTTTGAAATCTTATCCAAATATTTATTATTTGATTTTATTATGTGATTTTGTTATCGTAAATATTGATAAGGTTTTGAAATTGGAAGGCCGATTATTGTATTTTTGGTACTTTTGATTCAATTATTCAACTTGGTAATTTTGATTCATGAAACAATGGATATTGGAGGATAAAACCATATATTCAAGTTAAGAGTTTGAAAGATATATTACTAAGCCTATCCTATTATTTTTGCTACATTTTTTTTAAAGTGTTGAATAAATAAAGATCAAATGAGTATTTTTTTCAATTAATAGACTTTATCATTTTTATTATTTATACAAAATAAATAAACTTTTTAATTATTTTGTATAAATATAATGCATAAATAAAGTTCTTTGATCTTTTTAATATTTACCTAGAATATTAGGTATAATTGACACTTTATTCTAATTCTATCATTTTTGCAAAAATACCATTATCTCAAACCAAGAATCAACGTGAACTTTATAAAGGACTTTAGAAATGTTAAAGTCCCAGCTATGTGCATGGACGACCTCTGCAGTTGTGTGCGCAGAGGGTTTTTGTAAGTGACTAGAATATCTGCAGCTGTGTACGCAGAGGCCTGCAGCTTTGTGCGCGGCTTTAAGGACTTGAAGGGATCTGCAGCTGAGTGCGCAGATCAGAACTGTGATTTTGAAAAGAGTTGAATAAAACACAGTTCTGTGGACGTAACCCCTACACTGGGGGTGAACCACGTTATATCTGGTGTTGTGGTTCTTGTGTTATTTTTGTTATGTTCTTTATGCATTGATAAAGTTATATATCTGATAAGTAAAGATCACTGCTAACAAATAGCTTCGTTGTGAATTCCCAGTAAAGGGTTAAGCAAGTCACTGTTTGTTATTTATATGCGAAGTTATATATATGAATGTCGGAGCTCTGTGTTAATTGGTTATAAATTATTAAAGGCTAAAGGTACAGTAATATCCCTCTTTTGCTTGCAGAAACCTGATTCTGTGGCACCCCATAGCTGTTTCCGGTGAGACTGCAACCTGCGCGCAGGTTGTTTCCGAAAGGGCCAACATTGTGGGTCTTTGTTGGTGCGAAGTAAAAGGTATATAACCCGGGTCTGCCCTATTGCCCAACAAATTGGTTCCGTTGCCGGGTGAACTCAGTATCTGCTCAAGAGGGGTTTACGTCGTACCTCGAGGGCTATGTTCTGGAGGCCCTCTGTGAAGGAAATCGGTGATTGGCTTGATGAGACTTATCTGAAATTTGCTGAGCAAGAGAACGAAAAATCTGTGTCGTAGCGCAAGCGACTTTTTACAAAGGTATGTTTTTTGTGATGCTTATGAAATTTTCTTTGGTAGTATCCACATAGAGTTGCACCAGTGGTTATCCAGGTTGGCCGAGAGAAGGATGAACTTCCGCAAAGGATAGTTTCCGGCTTGGACCCCCGCAAGAGTTAATATATTGAAAAGGGTGAACAATGAGATATCCCGCGTGGTTGATTTCTGGACCACACGGACCCTTGAGGTCTCCGTGACAGAGTTCGCAATCGACACGAGCACTTCCTTTAGTGAATCCGAGCAACAGTTCTTCCAAGGACCAAGGGGTAAGCTTTTGAATTCATTTAGTTTGAGAATTAAAATGCTATTGGTTGAAAAAGGAATATTTCTGATTAAATCAGACTGTTAGATTTTGTATTACTAACATATGTTTGCAAGTGACAATACCTTCACTGAGCAAAGTGGTTTGCTGTGAAGTGGAAAAAGGTACAAGAGAGATTTTGGATCCTATTCCTTAGGACAAGATACCGCACCTTCCCCTATAAATCCCAAAGAATCAGACCCTGAGGAAAACCCTTCAGTTGGAAACCCTCCGGTAACCCCGCCGTGCAGCCCTGTCATCCCTGAAAATCCGTCGCAGTCTAAAAGTCACCCTAGCCCGAGTATTCCTGTTGCAGGTCAGTCTACCCCAGTAAATTCCCCCCTGCCTACTTCTTTTCCCCCTCCCAACCCCCATAGATCTGCTATGGCCCACATGACTAATGATATTAAGCTCCCTGTTTTCAAAGGGACTGGATCAGAGGATCCAGAGCAGTTCTGGTTCTTATGTGAAGCAGTGTGGAATGCTAAGAACATTACAGATCAAGATGTCAGAAGGGCGCAGCTTGTTACTTCTTTCAGGGACCAGGCTTTGACCTGGTTCATGAAATTCTCCAATACTCAAAGTCATGCTTTAGATGATATTAAGGCAGCAATAATTAAAGAGTTTAAGAAGCCCAAATCAAAGTCGCAGTGTATCACTGAATTGAAAGAGATTCAGTAGCGGCGCGGTGAATCAGTGTGGGACTTTGATCAGAGGTTCAAAGTTCTACTAGACCAAGTCAGTTTCACCATTGGACCTGCACAGCACAAGGAATGGTTTATTGCAGCATTGTTACCACATATCAGAACTCCCCTCATGCAACAGAAGGTTGCTGACCAGCAGGAGGCTCTAGAAATCGCGATGAAGCTTGAGACCGCCCCTGTCGGAGATAACTCTGGTATTGATCAAATCCAAGCGCAGTTGGCAGCGATGGCTCTGGAGCTTCGCGATATGAAGAAAGGGAAAGCCAGTCGAGAGGAGGTTTGGTGTACACAATGTCGGGCAGAAAGACACGACAAGGATCAGTGTCCTGTGGTAAGAAATTACCTGAATACTGGTGCACCAAACCCGTTTAATCCACAAGTTCTCTACTGTGAGCTCTGCAGAACAACCGGTCAGCATCGTCTTGAAGACTATTATCTGCTACAGAGGTATGGGAAAGTACCTCAGAACCCCTATTGTAAGTTTTGTAAGTCTGTAGGACATAATGAAAATGAGTGTCGCAATTATGACCTCATCAGAGAGCGCACCTACGACGCCTATCGGGTCCAAAATGAAGGCCAGAGCAATGATGGCTATGGTTACCGCGATGGTGCCTCAGGCCGAGGCACTTTTGGAGGTCGGGGTCATGGTGGTATGGCTAGAAGAGGAAGAGGCTAGGTTGTGTGTTACAACTGTAACCAGGCTGGACATTTAGCTCGCGATTGTCAGAACCCAACTACGACATGTTGGTATTGCCGAGCAGTAGATCATGTGATCGAGCGATGTCTGCAGCTGATAGCTAAGATTCAGGAAAGAAATAGTGCCACCACTCAGAATCTTCAGATGATTTTCATCAAGCATAGAAATTCCCCAGCCATTAATGTGGTTACCCGGAGTGGAGCTACGATGCACATACAGAATCAAGAACAACAGCCTGACGCAGCATGGGTTCGTAAGGCCCCCAAGAAAGTCCAAGCATTTGATGTCCAACGAGAAAAAGAGACATTCATGGAAGCCAAGAAAGATTTTGCTGATCCTAGCACCTCTATAGCACCTGAGCACTCATATCAGCCGCAGTCGCAGCCAGAAGAAGCTTTGGCAGATAAAGTAAGTACGCTGTCCTTTTTTTTACAAAGCTATATGAAACTCTTAAGGAATCAAAATGCTTTAAAGGAGTTGCAGAAAGTTATTGCTTCCTGTGAACCTCAGAGAAGCGTTGGTATGGAAAAAACTGTTAATAGAGTCCAACGAACTGGTCGGGAAATGTGATTGACTGCTTAAATAGGAGAGTATGATATGAATGATGTTATCTTGGATTTAGGATCAGAGGTGAATGTTTTAACTAGGAAAACCTGGGAACAAGTGGGAAAACCTACCCTTGCTTGGTCTCCTATACAATTGAGATTAGCCAATTAGCAGAAGGTTGTGCCCCTAGGACGATTCTCTAGTGTCCCAGTAGATCTTGATGGAGTCTGTACTGTAGCGAAATTCAAAGTTATTGAGATCATTGATGACAGCAATCCCTATCCAGCCTTATTAGGAATCGAATGGGCCATGGAAAATGATGCAGTCATTAACCTTAAAAAGAGACAGATGACCTTCGAAGGGAAATATTTGAGAGTCATAGTACCACTGGACCCTTCTCAAGGAGAAAGATATACCGAACCACTCAGAGATGAAGATCAGGATGTTCTTGACCACATATATAACATCACAGCTAAGGAAGAATACTATGTTGATCCAACTGCCGAAGGTATTATGGATTGGCAATATGAAAACTCCTGTATGACAAAATCTGATGATGGTTTAGAGAACTGGCAGAACCGATTGTATGAGCTCCATGGACATAGATGTGCCAGAATTACTAAGTCCCTCGGATGGCTCAGCTCACAGCCAAGAGCTTTACCTGTTTTTGATGGTTCGACAGACCCTGACCAGTTTATCGTACAATTCTCAGACCAGATACCTGAGTCACAGAAAATGGAGGCTCTGGATTCAGCATTCAGAGCTACAGCAGCCAAATGGTGGAACAACCATAAGAAATACATTCCTAGTTGGGAAATTTGTCAGAATTTCCTTCGCCTGCGATTTTTGAATCAGCTCCAGGAGGTGCGAAGCATGTTTGATGGAAATATTAGCCCCCATGAACATTTAGTGCAATGCTATGATGCATGGAAGCATGTACCTCAAGAAGAATGGGTACATCGGTTTGTGCATACCTTAGCACCGATAGCAAAGAATTGGTACGCGGACACTGAGCTTTGCCATGATACTGTAAGTTGGGATTGTCTTGTTGATAGTTTTGTGCGTACTTTTTCTACTAATGAAGTGTGTCTAGCTTTAGATGCAGCTATCAGGCTGATTCATACTAAGGTATTTGATGATCAAGAAGTAGTAGAATATCGACCTGATTGGAAAGCACAAGAAGCTCATGCCATAGAATGTTATAACCTCGCAATTGACGAGGACGATGATCCATGCAATATTGATATTCCTGAGTCCGAAGGCCACTGCAACGTACAAGGACCAGTAGTCGAAGCTCCTGAAGTGACTCGGCCCCTAAAGATGCAGACAGTCAACATTGGATCAGAAGAGCAGCCTAAGTATGCTACCATTGGAGATTATTGGGATGAAGAGATGGTAAGCAAAGTGACCCAACTTCTCCACGAATATCAGGACCTATTTCCAATGAAGTTCTCAGAGATGAAAGGTATCCTAGGTGATATCAGTGTCATAAAGATCCCTCTGAAACCTGATGCAAAGCCAGTGAAACAACGCCCTTATAGGTTGAACCCTAAATATAAGGAAAAAGTTCGGATGGAGCTGGATAAGATGCTTGCTTCAGGAATTATCGAGCATGTTGGAGAATCCGAGTGGGTCAGTCCTATGGTGGTGCAAGAGAAGAAGACTAAGGGTGAAATCTGCATCTATGTTGACCTGAGAAAATTGAATGATGCTTGTCTGCATGACCCTTTCCCCACCCCCTTTACAGACGAAGTGTTAGACAATGTCGGGGGTCAAGAAGTGTACTCTTTTACTGATGGATTTTCAGGTTACCATCAGATCAAAATTGCTCTAGAGGATCGACATAAGACCACCTTTGCTACGGAAATGGGATCCTTTCAGTATACAGTTATGCCTTTTGGATTGAAGAATGCTCCTGCTATGTTTTCTAGAGTTGTCATCTCTGCATTTAAGGACTTTATACATAAATTCTTAGAATTTTATTTTGATGATTGGACTATCTTTGGGCTACTAAAAGACCATATAACTAGTTTAAGATTCATGCTGGATAAGTGTAGACAACACCAAATTTCCTTGAACTTAAAAAAGTGTATCTTTTGTGCACCTTTTGGAATTTTACTTGGTCACATTGTATGTAAGCAAGGATTGATGATGGATCCTGCAATGATAGCTATTATTGTGAATCTGCCACCTCCAAATTCTGTTAAACAGCTTCGCACTACGCTTGGTCACACTGGATATTACAGGAAATTCATCCAAGGCTATGCCCAGATCACTGCTCCGATGGAAAAACAGTTGAAGAAAGATATTAAGTTTGAATGGACACCTGAGCGCCAAGTAAGCTTGGATATTTTGAAGGAAAAGATGGTCACTGCCCCTATCTTAGTATTCCCTGATTGGAATAAGGAGTTTCATGTACATGTCGATGCATCCTCCGTTGCTCTGGGTATTGTACTGGCTCAGTCAGGTGCAGGTAATATCGATCACCCTATTTCTTTTACAAGCAGAAAATTGTCCACAGCAGAAAAAAATTATACTACGACATAGCGCGAAGGTCTCGCTATGGTGTATGCACTACAGAAGTTTCGACATTATCTACTAGGATCTCATTTTAAGATGTTCACTGACCATTCTACTTTGAATTATTTGGTTAACAAGCTTGTGCTAGGTGGAAGGATATGCAGATGGTTGATTATGTTTCAGGAATATGATTTTGAGATCATAGTTAAGCCTGGAAGAATTAACCTAGGACCTGACCACTTGTCAAGGCTCGAGTCAGGAGAAGAACCTACCAGTTTGGATGAAGGTCTTCCTGATGCCCAGTTATTTTCTATCCAAATGGTTGATGAATATTTTCAAGATATTGTTCAGTATTTGTCTACAGGTTTTCCACCTGCCGAGCTGACCACACAGCAGAAGAAGCAGTTGGTGGTTCGAGCAGCAGAATTCACCTTAATAGCAGGACAGCTGTATAAAATGGGACCAAATGAAATACTACGCAGATGTGTCTTGGAGCATGAAAAGCCACTAATTTTGACTGAGGTACACTCCGGCGCAGCAGGAGGTCATTATGCTGGAAAAGCTACCGTACAGAAGATTTTGACAGCCGGATTGTGGTGGCCTATGATCCACAAGGATGCAAGAGAATACTGCCACAGCTGTGACATCTGTCAAAGAATAGGCAAACCATCCGGGAGGGATGAGATGCCTCTAGTCCCATAGGTAACCTTACAAGCATTTGACAAATGGGCTATTGATTTTGTTGGCCCTATCAATCCCCCTGCAAAGAAGTCAGGAGCACGATACATTATTACAGCGACTGATTACCTTACCCATTGGGCCGAAGCTCAACCAGTCAAGACCTGTAGCGTTGCTACAACTGTGAAGTTCATCTTTGACAACATCTTGTCCAGATTTGGGTGCCCTAGAGTTCTTATGAGTGATCAAGGATCACATTTTTTAAACAAGGATATTGAAGTATTGACTGAAGAATTCTAGGTTTATCATCAGAAGAGTACTTCCTATCATCCACAAGCAAATGGAACCGTCAAAGCTTTTAACAAGATCCTTGAACATGCTCTGACGAAGGTTTGCAATGTTAATAGAAATGACTGAAATCTTAGAATTCCAGCAGTACTATGGGCTTATAGAACTACCTACAAAAAGTTAACAGGCCATACACCTTTTAGGTTGGTTTATGGACAAGAAGCAGTCATGCCCATGGAGTACATTGTTCCTAGCCTCAGAATATCCGCTTTTACAGAGATGGATGACCTGACTATAATGAAAGATAGGTTGGCAATGATATTAGAACTTGAAGAAGACATATTTGTTGCAGGGTTCCAGCAGCAAGTGCAGAAAGCTCGAGAAAAAGCATGGCATGATAGGCACATCAAGAAGAAGCAGTTCCAACAGGGTGATCTTGTGCTCTTATATGACAGCAAATTCATGAAATTCCCAGGTAAGTTCAAGACGCATTGGAAAGGACTGTACATAGTACAGAAACTTACTGATGGTGGCGCAGTCCAGTTAGCTAAGTTGAATGGAGAAATTTTACCTTCCATGGTAAATGGCAGTCATTTAAAGAAGTACAGGGACAGGCCGGGACCTCCTAATAAGAAATAACACCAAGAAGAAAAGTATAAGTACCAAGCACAGTTGAAATTGGGTGCTAGACTATAATGAAGCTGTCCACAAAACTCTAAAGTAGGGAAAACTGTCAGAACTCGAGGGTAAAGTTTTGGTACCGCGTGGGTCAGGAAGGGTTGAAGGTTCAAATTGTGTCGCAGGTACCTATTCCGGCGAACTTGAAGTTAGTTATTATGTCGAAGATCCAAGGTGTGTCGCAGCTTAAAATGTGACGGATGGGACAAACTGGACTTGGCGGCGCCTGCACGAGAACTACTCTCAATGGCTGTAATAATGAGATTTTGGGAAAATCTGGCGCTATGTGGACAAGATTTCCAGCACTCCATCAGATTTGGCGTCATTAATGCACCATGATGACAGATTCTGTTACGGGATTCTATAGGAAAGCTACATTGGCCCGTGACTCCTGCATTAAGCACTTCTTTGAGTTTGTTCAATTAGAACCATGTCAAACGATCGTGAAGTCCAGGAGTTATTAAGAGAGTTCAGAGAGAGAGGTCTACAGAACCTTCTGAGCAATCCACCAGTACAGCCATATTCGGCTAAGGTACAAAGGAAGGAAGAAGTTTTCTCTAAACTAGACAAAGAAAGGAAAAAGTTCGCTCTAATGTGGAGCGACGCAAGGCACAAGGCCTCACAGGAAGACTCTGGAGAATCCCGCCATGTTCCCTCCTAGTTTTGCAGAACCAAGGCGACTGTTTGTCTTATGCAGCTTGACACACAATTCTAGGGACCTTGAGTTGTGGATGGTCAAATGCTCGGCAAACAGATTGAAGGATGGGGTTGCAGATGGATCTAGAAGGCCTTACTCAACATAAATAGTATGAAGGAAAGAAACAGGCAGCCGACAATAGCAGGAAGGGCTCTAGCAAGCAGCGCACTATGTCCTCGCCAGCACCACTTCACCACCAGAAAAGAAAATGAGTGCCCCGAGACGGGACACTGGTGAGTCTTAGGGGCCTGTTGGGGCGCACACCCCAACAGTCCTTAAGGTGGGTAACTCCGTAGGTTTGTAGGAGTTTGTAAGCTCAAAATAGTCTTAGGGGTGTCGGGGTTGAGTCAAAGTACTCTGTTGTAATAAACCCATGGTTTAAGTCCAGGGTTAGGGTTCGGGGTGCCCATGGTTTGGACCCATGGTTTTGTAATAGTGCGCTGTATAAATAGGCACTTTTGTAAAGAAAAGAGGTTAGGCTTTTGATGTATAAGGAAATGCTGCGAAGCTAAGGCTATTTTTGTAATAAAAAGTTAAGTCCCAGCTATGTGCATGGAAGACCTCTGCAGTTGTGTGCGCAGAGGGTTTTTGTAAGTGACTAGAAGATCTGCAGCTGTGTGCGCAGAGGCCTGCAGCTGTGTGCGCGGCTTTAAGGAATTGAAGGGATCTGCAGCTGAGTGCGCAGATCAGAACTGTGATTTTGAAAAGAGTTGAATAAAACATAGTTCTGTGGACGTAACCCCTACACTGGGGGTGAACCACATGATATCTGGTGTTGTGGTTCTTGTGTTATTTTTGTTATGTTCTTTATGCATTGATAAAGTTATATATCTGATAAGTAAAGATCACTGCTAACAAATAGCTTCGCTATGAATTCCCAGTAAAGGGTTAAGCAAGTCACTGTTTCTTATTTATCTGCGAAGTTATATATATGAATGTTGGAGCTCTGTGTTAATTGGTTATAAATTATTAAAGGCTAGAGGTACAGTAATATCCCTCTTCTGCTTGCAAAAACCTGATTTTGCGGCACCCCATAGCTGTTTCGGGTGAGACTGCAACCTGCACACAGGTTGTTGCCGAAAGGGCCAACACTATGGGTCATTTGTTGGTGTGAAGTAAAAGGTATATAACCTGGGTCTGCCCTATTTCCCAACAGCTTCAGTCAAAATACCTATGACTACTCGATACTCGACGATGTTGTTGGTAGCAGGACCAATAAAAACTACTCCTGAACTAACCAAATATTCAGCTCAAGAATAGAGGACCCAAGCACCTGAGGTGAGATTCAAGGTATGGTGGCAAGCACCATCAGCGAAGTCGTAGAAAGCCATCTACTCTGCATGACCAAAACATGGTATAAACAGATGCGGACACTAAACTCAAAACCATATTGAAAATACTAAAAGCACACTAAAAGTCAAGCAATATACATATATACAAGATACTATCCAAGAAGGACCTAGGCATAATACCTCTTTAGGTACAACCCATTGCGAGGTTGCCCCAAAGGGATTCCAGCTTAGTCAATGAGCTTGTAGACCCCCTTCTCTAAAACTTTAGAAATGATGAAAGGATTGTACCACATGGACTTGAAATTTCTTTTCCCTAGTTTGTCGTATCTCTGGTCGTAAGTCAAAACTAGGTCACCCTCATTAAAGGCACAAGGTTGGATGGATTTATCATACTACGCCTTGACGCGTTTCTTATGTGCCTCATTAGCCAAGGTAGCATCTCTCTGAGTCTCGTCAAGGTTATTCAAGTACAAAAATATTTCTTCCTGTGTGGAAGTGTCTAGGAGAAGTTCGATGGCAAGTTGTAAAGATGGAATCTGACATTGAATCAGTAAGACAACTTCGAGTCCATAGGCAAGCTGGAATGGCATGAAACTAGTAGATATTTTTACCGAAGTCTTGTAAGCCCAAAGAGTGGAGAAACGAATGTGGTGCCAGTTGGATTTATGATCTCCAACCATTAGCTTATGGATAATATGGCGTAGATTTTTCATGGCAAAAACCTAGCTTGGCACTTAGTTCCTCCATCATTTGATTAAGGAAATGTGATCTATGATCAATAAAAAGGGACTACGGAACTCCAAATCTAGCTATGATATGATTGAATAGGAAGAGAGTGGTAGTCTTACCAGCTTTTGCATATGTAGGCATGGCCTTAGCCCATTTTGTAAAATAGTCAAAGGCTATGATGATGTAACCATGCCCCCCGGCTGAGGTAGGCTTACAATGCATAAAATCAACCCCCCATTTGGAAAATGGGCCAATGCCAATGACGAGGTGTAGCAGAGTAGGATGGGTGTGCTTTTTGGGATAAAAATGTTGAAAAGGTGGGCATTTCTTAATAGCCTCGTAACAGTATTTGAAGACTAAGGGCCAGAAATAGCCACCGCGAAGGACTTTCTGGGCTGTAGCCATCCCAGAAAAATGACCACCACATACTCCAGAGTGGAAATCATTCAACACATGTTCATCCTCCTCATGGGTGAGGAATTTCCAGAGAATATAATCAATCCCACATCTATACAAGGTATCATTCAGGATGAGGTAGTATTTCGCATGGTGACGGATACAACAGCGATCGTCACAAGATAGGTTTGGCTGAAATGTTTGTGTTTGGAGATAAATAAACAAATATCCATACCATGGATTGGTAGTGTTGATCAGGAACAGAAATTCATCGAGAAACGAATCACTGGGCTCAAATTCCATCGCAGAATAGGGAAGATCACACATGAGCTTGGAAAAAACCAAGGATTTCTTTGATGTGGCTTTGGAAAATTCCAGATCAAACTCCTATAGTATGACTATCCATCTGGAGTACTTACCCCCGAGCACCTGATGAGTCAGGATGTAATACATAGGGTTCTGGTTTGCCAATACAGTGGTTGTGCGGAGAAAAATGTAGGACAAAATTTTTGTACAGCAATGACCGTGGCCAATGCTAACTTCTCCACATGTGAATATCGAGTTTCAGAATCCATAAGATTCTTACTCACATAGTAAATCACATGCTCCTGACCGTTGGGATTTTCTTGCACCAAAACCATCGCAATGGTAGTAGCAGAGGCAGCATTATACAAGAGAAAGTCCTTTGAACAATATGGGGGGTGTATCACGGGTGAATGAGTCAGAGCGTGTTTGAGATTATCAAAGGTGCATTGGGATTGGTCATCCCAAAATAACGGGGTGTCCTTTTTAAGGAGACGCATATAACCATGTGTTTTCTCCGTGATATTGCACATGAAACAGCAAAGAAATTTTTCCTTCCCTTGCAAACTTTGGAGTTCAAGGAGATTAGTTGGGGCTGGTAGAGCTAAAATGGAAAAAAAATTCAAGGGGTCAATCCAGATGCCATCCTTAGAGACCACAAATCCTAACAAATGTCCCACCTCAACGCAGAAAAAAAATTAATGCGGATTGAGCCATATATTATAATGACGGCATCTTAAGAAAATGTCTCTAAGACGACCAGGGTGGTCCTCTCATCGCTGTGAATGAGCAGGGAGGTCGTCAAGGTATGGTTCAACAATATGTTTAATATCATGAAATGCATAGGACATCACATACTGGAATGTGGCTCCAGCATTTTTTAAGCCAAAAGGTAACTTCTTATATGTAAAGGTTCCCCATGGGAAAATGAATGTCGTCTTGTGCTGATAGGTGGGTAATATCTCAATCTAATTATAGCCAGAGAAGCCATCCATAAATGAGAAGATGACACTTCCATCATAGTTGTCGATAATCTGATCGATGTGCGAAGTAGGAAAGTTGTCCTTGGGACAAGCTTTGTTCAAATCCCTAAAATCGATACAGACTCTAATAGTGCCCTGCTTTTTATTGACAGGGACAATGTTTGATACCCATTCTGTTAGGGGTACAGGATAAATAAACCCAGCTTTGAGAAGTTTCTCTATTTCAGCTTTAATAGTTGCGGCCTTCCGTGGATGGTCTTGCCTTGGTTTTTTCCTGATAGGCTTAGCCGTGGGATAGGTTTTAATCTCATGGACCACAATGAATGGGTCAATCCCTGACATTTCTTCATACAACCAGGAAAAAATATCATGGAATTCTTTGAAAAGTTCCTTATATGCTTCAGATTCATCTGCCGAGCAGTTCTGCCCAACATGAACATGCTCGATGGTACCAAGTTTAGCTGATATGTCAATCGGATTCGTATGAGTAATGTTGCAAAGGTTTCCTTCAGAATCTGTGTCTTGCAATAGTATGGGACTTTGGGGTTCATTGACAATATCAGTAGGAAACAGGGATGTGTAATCATGGTTAACCAAACTGGTGTTGGGGAGGAACATGAATCTATGATGGTGATCCTCCCAAATGGACTCATCCATACTTATGATCTCCATAATGGACTCGTTGGAAGGAAAAGTCTCAGAGAGATAATCTAGAACAGGAAGAGATGGTTTGAACCAGTAAGGTAAATGGTAAGGATTCGAAGCCACTAGATGAGGGACATCAGTGTGATCATCGGATAGGGTTTGAATGGTGTCATACATTGCTTCGTGTGAACTCAACGAGGTGGACTCAACAACCTGTTTGCCCTTAGGCTCATGGTCAAATGACGCGATCATATGGACTGTCGCGGTATCCATGTTAGGAGGAGTGGATGGAAAAACCCCCATAAGAGATGAATCCTTCAACATGCCTACCCCAATCAACTGGTAAGGAGGAGGGGACTGATCTAACATGGGGATGTTATTAGCCGTAGAGGTAGTAACATCCAGCGTACAAAAATCAAGCTAGTAAATGGTAAAAATTCTCCCTAGGTGCAGAAATTGGACTGTTCAAAATACTGTCGAAGTGACAGCAGTCATGGCATAAAATCAATTTCTTCCTAGAAGAAGGTTTTAATCTAACGGGGCATCTACCACTTCTACTTGAATAGAAATAGTTTTTCCCCCAAGCTCGACTGCGAGAGCTGATATGAGACCATGGGGCTAGAAAACTTATCCATCAAAGGCTTTCAGAGTCATAGGTGATGTTACAAGCTCAGGAGAACCGAGAGCTTTCCAACAAGACAGAGACAAAACCGAGGTCGAAGCTCCTTCATCTAGTACCATTTTAAAAGCCTTCTTTCCAACTAATTTTGTAATGATTTGAAAAGCAAGTTTATGAGGTATCCTAGACTTATATTTCTCAATATTGAAATGAATCAAATTAGTATTATCCGGGTCTAAATCTCCTAACGAAATTAACAGATTTTTGCGTTGTATAGGACAACTTTGGAACACTTCTAAGGTAGACATTGCACAAGGTTCCTAAGCGAGATCTTCAACTACATTATAAAATTGAGCAGCTTAGGCATTAGGGTCAAATACATCCTTCCTAATAGTACTCTTGGGTGGACGTAAAATCATGTCGAAGGTAGGCTTCTCGATGGTTAGGGGAACAATAGACGACGATTCCGGAGAACCAGTAGAGAGAGCTTTCCCTGAAGAAGAATGGTCTTCTTTCTTGTATATGGGTTTTTCATAAATCTAACTACAAGTTTTTCAACTAATGGTATCTAAGGACATCATACACTGAGAGGAAATTTCAACTCAAAATGGGCCTCCTAAAAAGAATTAATAAAATAATATTTATTAATTTTGGAGGAAGAAAAAAAACTATTTTTTTTTATTGTATTTTCGACATATCTCCCCGTGTTTTTACTCAAATTTTGATCGGGAGAGATCGTTGGATGCAGAATTTAATTCCGCATCCAACGAGTACCCACTCAGCATACTTTTGATGGACCCCGCTACCCCAAAACCAAGAAATACCTGAAAAAATGTGATGATGACATCATCATCACGTTGAAATTTCCTCTAAAAAGAATTTCCTCTGACAAACAAGAGTTACCATGATTAGACATGTGGTCTATCAGTTGTTGTTGAGAGGGAAAAGGATCCATGAGAACTGCAGGAGCGGGATTTGATTTCAAAAATTGGGAGATTTCGTCCCAACGGGGACACTCTTTTGTGAAATGGTCACCTCCGCATAGAAAACATGGATATTTTTCTTTTCTCTTCCCTTTATCGTTATCATTGTTGATTGGTATTGGATTCTCCTGTTGGTTTCCAGGTTTTTTATTCTTATTTTTACCTTTCTTTTTATTATTGCCTGAGGTTTGAGTACTTTGAATAGAATTGACCTCGGCGAAAACCTTAGGAGTCGAAGGAATAGGGGCGGTAGTCTGCGGTTGCTTGGTAGTTTTCGCTGCTAACGGGGACTGGATTGAACCAACAATCCCATCAATAGGTACTTCTACTAGTGGCTTTGCGGGAACGGTGCTCAGGCGAGGAGCTTGAGGAATTAAGTCATAAAGAGTTCCAGACTGGGAATAGACCAAGTCTAGATACTGGGCTCGACTAATGGCTTGCTCTTCAGTAACAGCACTGCCCATGGCCACATCTCAGGAAATTGAAGTCAACAAGGATTTGGTAAACCAATCAGCTAATAACTAATCTGGAATAGGGGCCTTAATAAGCCTTCTTCTCCTTCTCCACTCATGGATATGATCGAATATGTGGGTGGAGGTGTTCTGTCGTAAAGAAGTTAAGAGATCAGTACCCATTTCATAACGGATAGGGAGCTGAAAGTGTGTAAGAAACATGGTTTCCAAGGAGCCAAAATACACAAATGAATGTTGTGGAAGTTCAATGTCCCACTTCGTGGATATACCAATCAAAGTTCGTTGAAAAAGTTGTAAACTGAATCATCCATTAGGGAGTTTGAAGAACACCACAGATGGAATGTCATGACATGGTTTTTCAGATTGTCTCCCTGCTTCCCATCGAACTTTGGAATGTCTGATGGTAACTTTACCAGAATGGGAGGCCATGAGGGATTGTGTCAAATGGGGTAATTAATCAACTTGGACAATTCAAGAAAGTCCAAATTTGCTAGGAAAGATAACTGACAGTTAGGTTGCACATACTGGTAATATTGATATGGCATATATGTACCAATAGGAATGTAAGTAGACTGATAGATAGGTTGTTGCGAGGAATAACTACCAGGAAATCAACCCATGGGGGGTTCATTTCCGAGATCATGACTGTTAGGTCCACGAAGGCCTCTGGGGCCACTAGGTCCATTAGGACCACCAGGACCTCCAGGAGGTGGACCACCAGACCATCCGAGACCTCTAAGAGGCAGACCACCAGACCCTCAAGGGCTGTTGGGAGGTAAACCTCCAGATCCTCCGAAACCACTAGGAGGAGGGCCACCAAACCCTTTGGGGCCATTAGGAGGAAAGCCACCAAGCCCCCCGAGACCACCAGGACCATTAGGACCATAAGGAGGAAAACCACCAGGCCCTCCAAGACCATTAGGCCCCCCAGGGGGAGGACCTCCATGAGGCAGTCCTCCGGCACCTCCCGCAGTAAGTATGGGTATCCCCCCCATAGCTGGCATGTAGGACCAGTTAGGTTTCCCCCATGTTGTGAAAGTATTACTAGGGTATGGAATTTCGGCATAAGGAATTCTTGTAGGATTGCATGGATAATTAATGTTCCCTAGAGGTATTTGATAACCATAACCCCAAGAGGTTTTCCTGGTTACAAGTTGTGCCCCCAAGGGATGACCTGAACTAGATTGGGGAGTAACCACATTAGTATGGGTGGGAGGGACATAAACTATAGATTTTTCTATACCAGAGGTCTGTCCTTGACTAGGTACAATTTCAGCTCCAGATAACGTAGGTCGTGCCAGGGGTTGCCCATCGGTACTAGAAGGTAATGATGAAATAGGAATTGAAGGTTGAGTGCCAAGTGCGGAAGACCTGGGAGGATTAGGAACAGATGTAACATAGGAGGTGGTGGGGTTGGAAATTTGTCTTAGGTTTTTGGAGTCACTGTGTGATCTATAATCGGTTCAATAGGTCTCATAGAATCGGCAAGTGAACGATATCCCATAGGCACAGCTGCGGAATGTGGTGGCGGTGTGCCCAATATATCATCTATTTTCTTCTCAATCTCCTATGCATGGAGAATAGATTCCTGGTATTGTCTATGTTCTTCTTCATTTGGAGAAATTTCTTCAGAAAAGTTTAAACAGGTGCCAAATGAGGCAATGGTCTATCCTATAGAGGTATCCCAAAATGGATCATTGGGACCATAATTTGGACGGGTAGTATCATCAACATGACCTTCTATGGGAGAATGGAATGAGGTATTTCCCCGATAATGTTTTTGGACCAAGGGAAGCGAGTGTGAAGAATATGGACCTCCACTTTCTGCAGCCACATTATCTCCCACTTGGGAGGTGGCAGCAGCTCCTTGGTCGATAGCTTCCATTGGAATTTCTCCTAAAATAGGAATAAAATCGGGTCATAAGCCCTGTACTCTTCCAGACTGTCTTAGCTCAGCCAGTTTGTATAGTTCATATCTAACCTAGGGTCTGGAAAACTAGAAAACACACCAAAAAATTTCCCTACTCAAGCTATAAGTCAAACAAGCAAACTTAAAATGACAGGAGGAGTTCAAATAGTCAGGTCTCTCACCAGGATTGTCAAGAAGGTGCCACTTGCGATATACCTCAAGTGTACATGCGTATTAATCTCCCTAAATGTTGTTTTCGATGTATGGCTCCAAGCAAGACAGCCAAAGGAATTTTCTCAAATGGATAACGTATCCTAGTGGGGTCTCCTGATATACTCAAGGTACGTGGGAGCTTGAATCAGTAGTAGTGTTGTCTAATGCATAACCATACACAAGGAGCCTTCTGATATACAATCAAATATGTGAAGTACATTTCTATATACCTCAAGGGTATGTGAAAGGTCATTCGATATACCGACGGTACGTGGAAGAACTGTGTGAGTCCCGGGATGTAATGCAGACAAATAACAACAGCTCCTATGCTTAACGACGCTTGAACACGTCTCTAACCTATCACTCAAGTTTCTATGTAAATTTTAACCTATAACTACCATTAATTTTAAAGAGGATGGTTAGGTGAATGAATGGATTTTTGACAGAAAAATTAAAACCATGCAATATGTGTATGCGAATATTTCACTTTACCATTCGGTATGCCTACCTACGGAAGGGAAAGAGAGTATTTTATTTTGTTTCAAAACCAAAAATATTTCCAAACAACAATATTGAACACAAAATCAAAGACAAGTAGCACTTTCCAAACTGATTTCTCTTTTCTGAAAGCAATAAGAAGGGGAAGAGTCTCTTTTCCTAAAAGAAAAACAAGAAGCACACTACATGCATAAGCACTCTATTTTTCAATTTTTCTTAACACATAGATAAATCTAGCTTAAAACTACCATATTTTTATTTAGATGAGATAGTACTAAATGCATAAGAGACAAGAACATAAAGAGCCTGAAAGCTTGTAAGGCCAATAAGAGATCCAATGTCTAATGCTCAATGATGATAATAACCTAATCTCAGTCAAAAATTTTCTTTTTTAAAGGAGGAAAAAGAAGTTCTCTATGAAAACAAAAAATGAAACCAAGATGCTAATGAAATGTTTTTCTTTCAGTCTATATAACAGAAATGAAAAGAGATCTTACTAACACCCTAAGATTTTCAAAAAAAAGAAGTCCTTTCACAATCACAACCAACAAGCACATAAGTGAATGAATAATCAATAAGCCTAATCTAGCTTTTGAATTTTCCAATCAAACCAATCTTTAACCATAAAATTTCAAACCACAAGCATCAGATTCTAACACACAAGCCTGACAATGCAAGGAAGAAAGCAAATCAACTCAAAAAAATTTGCAAAAATGAGAAAAAGTGGTCTTGGAATAAGGCCTACCTGGCACCGCGCTGTAGGGGTCTTGACAGAGCGGTTCTAGACCAGAATCGCTTCTCGCCAACAGGACTCAGGCGGTGGCACCGCATGCTACTAACTAGGTTCAGGCGGTGGCACCACTTCTCACCAACTGCATAAGAACAGTTCCCTATATAAATCCAAAACACAAAGGAGAATGATAGATCAAGTCAGAAAAAAGATCAGATCAAGGTAAAAAGTGATAGATTGAGAATAAAAAGGAGCATAAAAGGTCAAAATAATTCAGATCTAGACAGATCTGGAAGTTTCAAACCAAAATACACTAAGTCAGATAGCAGATCTAACTGAAGAGAGTTGGAGATGGAGCCTGGATTCGGAAAAGAGTTCAAGAACTGAGAAAGATTAGATCAACTGATACATATATCTATTCCCCAGCAGAGTCACCAGATTTGTAACCAATAATATTTCACCTTCTGCGGACAGAAGTTGTTCCTTTGGTCTGAATGATTCAGATCCAGAACAAATGAGTGAACGACAAAGGATTAAGACCCTCCATAGATGTCGTAGACACCTGGAATGTTGCTTCAATAGTGAACCTGTGTACCTGCAACCAGATCAAACACGCAAACACATCAAAGCTACCAGAACATCATCTACTTATCCATGGTAGTGACTAAGGAATCTAACAACATGTACATGTGAAATCAAAACAACAGTAATGTGGGATGGAAATTATCTTTGAATTAAGATGTATGGAGAAGTTTACAACCAATTAAGCCTTAGTGTCGACATGCATCTCTATGAAACCAACACTTCATCCCCATAAGCTACAACTTTGCTCTCTATTCTCTCCAATGGCTTGGGCCAAGTGGTCAATCCAACAGCATAACAATACCTCTATAGTTCTCCCCCTCAACCATGGACATGAGATTGTATTTATAAGGCTCAATGGATAGGAATGGTTGAGAGATTTTTGGATGAGGTGGCCTCTAAGATCCTATGATGGGGGATCTCGAGCTCAACTGACCCACAATGATAGGGATAAGGGAGGACACGAGGCTCATGATCTAGAAGCCTTGAGAAACTTCTATTTTTCCCATTTTACCTAGGGTACTGCTTTTCTCCTCTTATGACAGAGCAGTTTAGATAAGAAATGCTTATGGACAAAAGGCCACAGGCAATGGCACCATTTATGGAAAATAGGATACAGGTGGTGTGAGCAAGGTACCGCTCATGGTTAAAAGGGAAAGCGCAATGCTGAGTATTTTCATGTAGAATTGAAAAACAACGTGGGTTTCCACTCCAAGTGCTGGGATTAAGGGCAAGTATGTAAGTCAAAGGTCTTATCACATGGTGGTGACAGGATTTTGGTATAACAATAGGTAATTCTTGAAACACCTTGCGATGTTTTCAAATTAGCTCTGGTTGTTTGTCCATATCTCCTTCACTTGTTAGAATCTCCATTTCTTGACATTGAGGTATGTACATTGGTGTATCTTTCCAACGTATCTTTTCCATCTGATGTGATGTAACTAGTTGTGTTGGAGGTGGTTGGTACCCATATAATTTGTGTGTTTTCCTGAACTCATGGAATTCAATAAAATGTTCTTGGTGATTTGCAAAGTATGTACCCAAGGTTTCTAACCATTGTATTCCTAATACTACATCGATTCCTCCTAGTGGTACTGCAAGGAAATCTGACTCTAATTTATATTATTGCATTTGTAACTTAACCTTGTGACATTTCCCCACATTGTCAATCTTCTTGCCATCTGATACCATAACCTTCATTTTAGGTACTGGACAAATAAATAGATTAAATACTTTAGTAAGGTTGACATTAATGAAGTTATGGGTGCTTCCAAAGTCGATGAGAACTGTGATGTTATTATTTTTTATATGTACTTTAATCATCAATGTTTGCGGTTGGGTGATTCTGGTAATAGCTGCTAATGAGATTTGTGGGGAGTTGTCCTCGACTCCTGGGTGGTAGTTTTGTTGGCTATTCACATCGTTCTCCATTGGTTCATTGAATTCTAGCTCTGCTTCACAAGCATATAATTTATTATGTAAGCATCTGTGCTTAGGATCCCATTTGTCCCCACAGAAATTACATTTTCCTTCTTTTATTCTCTAGGCCTCTAAACTGGTCTTTGTTCCTTCCCTAAGTTGAGGCAGTGTATACCTTGGATTTCCTATGTATCCTAATTGGAGGGGGTTGTTTTTGGGGTCGTCTTGGTCGACAATTGTATGAAAGGATTTGCTTTCAATAATCCTAGCTTTACGTCATGCTTCCTCCATGGTAGAGATGTTGTGTAACTATAGCTCATCACGGATGTGTTGTTTTAGACCATGTAAGTCGGTTTGTAGTCTTTGGTCATTGGTTAACTCTAGGACTCAATTTGACAGCGCTTCCCAGTCATAGGTGTACTCATCAACACTGTTTTTTTCTTGTAACCTTGTGATCTTGGAAAAGAAGTCTTTTTATTCAATGCCTTGAAATATTTTGATGAGGTCGTTCCTGAAGCTAACCCAATTGTAAGAACATATTCTTGCAGTATTTTTCCACCATAAGTACCAGTTGTAAGTGTTGCCTTCTATATGCATGGAGGCATATTTAATTTTCACATCGTCATAATGGGTGTTGTAGATGTCTAGGTATTCCTCGGCTTTGTTAATCCACACTATGCATTTTCGTTCGTCCCCATCATATTTAGGTAACTCGACTTTCACCCGTATTTGGCGTCCTTGTGTATATGCATTAGAGGATGACATGTTGAATAGAGGATCTGACTGCTCCAGATTTCTGGGAGAGTTTGGTTGCAAGTCATTCAAGATTTGTAATCTGTCCAAGATGGTGGTTAAAACTGCTTGATTTTTCTTCTAGTCTTCCTGTAGAGTGATGAAGCTATTCTTAATTCATGACGTAAATTGTGTCCACTTTGATGTCAAATTGTCACTGGTTTGTTTGATCTTTTCATGGAGTTCCTCATGTTTCTTGTTAATTTTCTCATTGATTTGATCGAACAAAGCGTCCATTGATCTGGTGATTGCTGGAATTTTCTCGGTGCTAAACATCGATTTATGTTTATTCAGTGTACGATGCCAGCTCACCACGATTCTCTCTCTTTTTCTTATAATTATAATAATTATTATTATTATAATGTAGTTTTTTTAATTAAATAATAATATTAATATTAATAAATATTATTAATATTAAAAAAATTGATGGCCGGGGAAGGATGGAGCGGAGGTGGGGGTGGAGAATGCGGCGTGGAGGGTGATGGAGGCGGTGGGAGGGAGAGCGGCGTGGAGGGTGATGGGGGCTTCATGGAGGGTGATGGATGGGGTATAATGAGCGGCGGATGATGCTGGATGGAGGATATCGAGAGGGGTGCCGAATGGAGGAGTGTGCGTGGAAGGACCAGGTGGGAGTGGGGGAGGATGGAGAGAGGTAGAAGGGGTGCTGAGGAGAGGTAGCGTTAGATGCAGAATATGGAGGGCGGTGAGAGCGGGAGATGGAAAGTGGGATTAAGGGAGATGTGGAGCAGGTGGTAGAGGGGCAATGGAGCAGTAGAGGATGAAGAGTGATGGGAGTGGAAATATGGTGTGGAGTGCAGCGTGAGCGGGGAAGGTGAAGAGGAGGTGGTAGTTGGGAGTGGTGATGGGTTGGTGCCGAGAGGCTCTGATACCAATGAAAGAGGAAAGAAGTTGCAAAGAAGAACGTAATGTAGAATTGTATATTTTATATAATGTAGAAGATGTATTACATAATAGGGCCCTGGTAATTTATACCATGAATGGGGAAGAGAGGTGACTTTTCAAGTCACCTCTTAGTTTATTTACATTAATTAACCTAGCTTAATAATTAAATTTCTCTTTTGTTACAAAGAGGAGGAAAGAATTTCTCCTGTGCTTGTTACTATTGAGACTGGTAATGATTTCCAAAATTTCACCAATGGTAGCAATGGTAAACTTTCATCCCCTCTTCCTCGATCTCATCCTTCTTGTCAGTCTATTCCCTCTTCTTCTGCAATACTTATTTCATCAATATTGGCTTTATCATCATTGTCTGATGGTTCTGTTGTGACACCTTTTATGACCGAGCTCTATCAAAATGCCACTTTTCTACCCAAACTAATCACACATGTTTCTATGGAGACGCCTATTCCTTCATCTATTGTGCCTCCAATTTTCAAAACCCCATTGCATATCCCTTCATTCAGCTCAGTGTCATCCCCTGTGTCTAATAAAATTACAATAGTTTCACCATCGTCGTTACTCAAGGCCACTACTGTGCAAATTTATTTTGTGGAAGTTATGTTCATGACATTACTTCATCCCCTGAAGTGACTCTTGCGAAGAATGTTACTCCCTTCCCTGCCACTTCTCATATCAATATGGCTATACCTTCTCAAACCACAACTCAAACTTCATCTTTGATATCCACAGGCATTAGCATACCCCCCATTGATGAGGTCGGAGATGATTTCAGTGAATATTTTGTGGTATGTTTGAGTGAATATCGATATAGTAAAGCAATAGACCAGTGGTGAAGCAGGGTAAGAAGAGGATCAGAGATCAGAATGATATGGATATGTCGTTGGTAAATGAAGTTGTATGGACACAAAAATCAAGTGACCCATAATCCTATGCTACAGATGCAACATCTATTCTAGGAGTTTTCACAGGTGCCAATTTGGATGCTATCAACTCTTTAAACAGAGAGTTCGATAAACAAAAGGCAGAAATTGTCAATTTGAAAGAAGCACTAGAGCAGCTCAAAAAACAACATGAGGCCAAGCAGGATGAACTTTAAGTGAAGAATGCTACTCTCAGTGAAGATCTGCAAAGAGAAAAGAATGATAATGCCACTTTGGTTCAAAAATTTGCGGTATTAGAAAGGCAAAAATGAAGATGCAACTGCAACTGCAAGTGCAGCTTCATCTTCATTTTCCAATTTTTCCCAAGAAGAGTTTAAAGAGATTGCCATCCGAACTAACAGGGAAACCCTATCTTTTGGTATGTGAGTTATTTAAAACTCTAGATGATATATTTGAGACTCACATGGTGTTTGACAAGATGTTTGTTGTTCTGGAAGACTTAATGGAGAAAAGAAAGCAAGCCTCAAAAGCTTATGATGAGGTCACAAACTGGTAGAGATACATGAAGGATAAGCTTGATAATATCACTCTCCTCACTACTTTTCAGTTTAAAAGAGATAGAACTATTTTTAGAGCTTGCAAAGACTTAGATGAAACAGTAGCTGAAGCCATAAAGAAATCTCAGGCTATCTACAGCAGAAGATGGTATGCAATTGACAAGATTGTGATGGAATTATCCTTTCTTACCATGGTGCTTATTGAAAAGGCATGTCCACCTGGACTGATGATCGAGCAAGTAGAGCAATGAAGGGATGAACAGGAGGAGAAGATCAAGAAACTTGAACACATCATCATACACGATGTAGAGCAATTAATCAAACAGCCATTTGCAGTACAAGGCAAGATCCACGTCTACATCCGAGTTTGGCATAAGTTGGCTAAGAATGAGGTCGAAGATTATAAGTGTAATGCTCAACTTGGCATTGAATCTGCCACTTATCCTGATATCAAGGAGCTACTACATATTTGGAGGGTGTGGAAATATTTCTTGGGATAATTAGCCGTGTTTGGGTTTTTGATCCCCTTTAGGGGGGATTCAATTATTTGTAATAATTATTTAAGTGAATTATCTCTAATGTATCAAGGAATTTTAACTTTTGGAAGTAGGGAGACTGATACAAGGGATCAAACAACACTTCATTTTTTTGCGAAGGTCTTTTGTGTAATTTGTTACAGATAATTCTGAATAAATACAGTGTTGCAATTCTTATCTCTTGTACTTGATCTATCAAATTTCTTTGACATGTTTTAGTTTTCTTGTTCCAAATGATCAAATAGTACTGCGATTCATTTGTAATTGATTAATGTGTTTATTTAACTCTGATTTATATCTATTATTTATTAATGCATTGGTAAAGTTTCATGAAATTTCTTTTATGAATTGTCTTTATCTTTTTCTACAAATGGTTCAGCAGTAAAAAATTTATAGCTTAGAAGTTGGTTTTTCAACTGACTTGAGCACCTGTAGGTTATCTTGACTAGTTTAATTCTGATTTACTGTTATTTAATTTTTATTAAACAATTATAAACTCAATAAGTACAGTTTCATCTTATTTAAATTTTTTTCAATAGGATGAATTGCTTGTTCTTCACACAGCTCAAGACAACCTGTCGTCCATTAAGCACCTCTTCTAAGTAGTTTATTAGATTAGGTTCTTCTTCCTAGTTAGGTTTTAGTTTTCCTTTTCTTTTCTTAACTCTTTGTTTTCCATTCTAGAAAACAGATCCCCCCTTGTAAATCAAATTCATCCATAAGCCAGCGGAGGCTACAAAAGTATCCATGGGGGATTACCATACCAAACAGCTCGAGGATAGAACAATACCTGCGTGGGATTGTTTGAAGCCTTTGGTTGGGTTTTCTCCTTGTTTTGTAAGCCTTAAACACCCTTATCAGACACATACTCAGTTGAGGCTTCAACACATCCATATAAAAAGAAAACCACCTACCAGAGTACATGGGTCCTTAGCCATTGTACCCGCTCCTTTTTGAGCTACATGGTTCATCAATGTTAAATAGAACTTGGTCCTTCATATGATGAGAATGTTTCGTCTCAAATTTCCCTTTAATAACATCAAGCTAGAGCTTGATCCAGATCCACTTTATATATAAGAGGGATAACACCGTGAGATTCCACATCACATGTATGCATGAACATCTAAAACAGGTCTTACAATAAAAATGAGGGAAATCAGCTTACCAATGGATAAGCTTTACAACTTGGACCAAAATCTCTTTTGGGGTGCCAATTACAACCGAACATGCACCCGCTACATTACATAATGATATTTCAAGTACAACAAGCATTTTAAATAATCAATTATATATGGATTTGGCCAAGAAACATAACCCTTTTAAAACACAAAGGAAACTCTACACTACTTAAATAACATAAATGAGCACACTTTCAAACAATAGAAATATCATTAAATCATGACTCAATCATACTTTTGTCATTGAGTGAGTCTGAGAAAGAATGTGAATTCGTTATTGTTGGGCTCTATGATCTTATTTGCATCCAAAAACCTTTTGGGACAAAATTCGAAGGGAACAAGTTGGGGTTGTTGGAGATCCACCACGCATTCACCGGAATATTTCTCTCTGTGGGAATGTCATAGCCTCCAATATTGGATGCATGGAGATTCATGTAGGGCACCAAGAAAGGAACTGCCATCTACTACCGCCGTAGAATGATCTGTCCAAGCAGCTCCTTAACCAAGCAATCTTTCATGATGGCTCAACCATGCAATTTCCTTACACAGCATGGAACCTTCACAATGGTAGAAGACAACTCATGTTCATATTTAACAACAATCTGTATGGCGGATCTCTTCTTGGGCTAAGTGGCACAGTCTTCAATCCTTGGTGGTTCCTTCTTTTATGTACTTTGTTCAAGACAACTAGTTTTCTTTCAACAATTATTGTAACTCTTTGCACATAGCGATTCATTGGGCAGAACTCTTCCACGCACCTCCTTACTTATCTCTAACAAAATCTTGGTCTACCATGGAAATTAATCCACTTATTAATAATAATAAAAAGGCCAATAGACTAAATTATGTCATTTATTATAATTGGGATAGTAAAATTAGAATTTTTTATTTCATTGTTATTGTAATCTTCATATGTAATAATAAATTGTTTTTCTTTGGAGCTTAATGGTTTTATATTTTGGACCAGTGTATTAAAATTTGACCAAATTGGAACTTGTTAGTTTCGCTACTTCAACCCTTCCAATCCCTGATCTAGGCATTGAACTAGACCAGTACTACAGAAAAAAATATTCCTATGGCTTGGGGTAGACCATAACAAAACGCTTGTCCCTACAATTTTTCCTCAACAAAAAATATATATGCAAGCATGAACTATATTAAATGTTAGCATTCAAACTAGCATAATCAATTTAAACATGTATAAAGAAAGTATACCCATGGATACAAATATAACAATTGAAAATGAAATTTGGATGAGAAATGGATATTTCTATTAATGTAAAAATAAAGATATAATGTGACAACCCCTGTTTACACCTCATCAAAACCGAGAATCTAAGTCCCTCCACCTAGACCTCCACCAATATTCCATTGCAAGGAAAGCTCACAAAGACAATGAAGAGCTTTGGATGTGAACACAAAGAGTTCTATCAATAAGGACAAAGGGATGCAAACTCAAGTATATGCCCATGGGGCAAAATTTTGCTATATTTCCTTACTCTCTTAGTTTCCTCCTCCTTCTAATGCTCCATAATGGCTCAATATATAGCCCTCATATGGGAAATGGATGGTTGAATTGGAGTGTTTCTAGGAATATGGAAGGCCAAAGATCAAGGTGTTGATTACTTGATGAGGAAAACTCCAAATATTTTTTTTAGCATAAAACCATATGTATGCGGGATGTAATGGTTCCATATGCATATACACGAGTTGCGTAGCTGTTGACTCATGTGTATCTTCAAAAATGTATTTTTATTGGTTAAAATGTGTGAGAATTTATTTACAGTAGGATCTAGGAGCCAAGGATATTCTCATGATTCGATATTACACACAAATTATGCACAAAACAGCAAAAAGAGTGAAAATAACATACACAAATGTTGTCACTAACTTATATTAATATGACTACCCAACATGTAAATATGTCTGGATCATGTTTATATTACAATAGGGAAAAATTGTGATACCTTGGAGGCCATCTAGATGCATACAAGTGTCAGACCATGATTTGACCCTCAAACCCCCCTAAGTGGACCAATCAACTGACTCATGTGTATCTTCAAAAATGTACTTTTTATGGGTTAAAATGTGTGAGAATTGATTTACAGTAGGATCTAGGATCCAAGGATATTCCCATGATTCAATATTACACACAAATTATGCACAAAATAGCAGAAAGAGTGAAAATTCTCATACACAAATGTAGTTAGTAACTTATATTATTATGACTACCCAACATGTAAATATGTCTTGATCATGTTTATATTACAATGGGGAAAATTCCTGATGCCTCGGAGGCCATCTAGATTCATACAAGTGTTAGACCATGATTTGACCCTCAAACCCCCTTAGGTGGACCAATCAACTTCCTAGTCATCCCAAAAAATCATGAATGCAAGTGTGAAAAAGGGTGAGGCATGCATTCTAGGTGTTGGTTAGCATATAGGTGAGTGGGAGTGGCTCTAGGAGGCAATAAATTCCCAAGGAAGGCCAAAAACCACCACAATTAACATGCACTAACGCCTAAGGTCAAAAACATTCCCTACATATAGAGATGGGGGAGCCCACCAAGGCTATATAGGCATCAATTATTGTGCTAGTCTATAAGAATGATCAACCAGGAGTGCCTCAACTATCAAAATGATCAACCAGGAATGCCTCAACTATCAGTAAATGATCAATATATCCTAATTTTGGACCATAGAACATAGCATAGAAGATAAGGAAATGTACCTAGGTGTATGATCATAGTAATAAGGTGGATTATTTCTCTAACACCCCCCTTAAGCCTAAATTAGTACAAATTAACCAAAATATTATTGAGGCCTTGGCAACTAAGGCTCAAGTCACCTCATACAACAGAAATTTTATTTGCCCATAAAAAACAAGGTAAGGAGGAAAACCACATGGGAACAAAACCTCCCCTATAAAATGAACATGGAGTAAGTTCTGAAAGTGAATATCAGACATCACCATGTGTCACCCACTCCAAAAAGGGATCTCAAATAGGTGAATGTTTTCTCTGTGAAGCTCTTGGTGAAAATGTCAGCAGCTTGCTCTGTAGATGGGCAATACTGCAAGGCTATCACCCAGTCATGCACAAAGCTACGGATGTAGTGCATGTGCATATCATGTGTATCTACACTGAATTAGTGGAAATATTGATTTCTCTTTGATTTTCACATCAAATGATTGTGGGTGAATCAAATGCAACTCCAAGTTTTCGAAGAATACCTTGCAACCAAACACATTGTGTAGATGTGTTAACTACTTCTTTGTACCCGACCTCAGCTAAAGAGAGAGATATGGTGTGTTATTTCTTGTTTGGCCAGCATACATGACCATGTGGAAGAATGAAGACATAACCTGAAGTGGATTTCCTATCAATTGGAGCACCAACCCAATCAAAATCAGTAAATCCAACTAGTTCTTGTGAAGAACTAGCAACATAGTGTACCCCAAAGTGACTAGTTCCTTGCACATAGTTCAGGATCATATTGGATACATTATAATGGATATCATGATGCTGCTGCATATATCTATCTATAGCACCTACAGCATATTCCAAATCTGGTCGGGAGTGTGTAAGATATAGTAGACTCCCAACTAGTTGTATGTACAACGAGTTGTCCACCAATGGAGATGCACCAAATTCACCTAGTTTTATGTAACGTCCTGTTGGAAGTCAGCAACAACCCCTTCATTTTTCATTCAGATGAAGGGAGATCAGCTCTCTTTTAAAATTATAAAAGAGTGCCTTTAGAATCTTTGATTCTGAAGGTACTCTCAATTGGAGAAAAGTAAAATGACGTGTTAGAAGTTGATGAAAACAAGTTCATAAACTTGGCAATTAGCAGCTGTCAGCTTCATAAGACAATTTCATAAATTTTTATATAGTCAATTTGATCATTAAGTTAAATTTATATGATTATATATGATTTAAGAAACTTGAAAGGATAGTATGCCAAAGGGAAATCAACAAAACACATCTTGAGTTTATTTAAAGCTGGATATGGATGAGGTATTATGAGTCCTATGTTCCTAGAACTAAATGTGACTTATTTAAACCTAAAGTTCATGTTTCATGTAATGCCTTACCATGACTTTGTAAACATTGTATATATATAGTTAGTAAATAAATGATTATCATGTGGGAATTTTCATATATTATAGTTTTATAACTTACTATCCTATCAAATTTAATTTTGGATATTAATCGATGGGATTTCGGAAATATTTAAAACTAAATTTATGAAATTTTGTATATACATGACATAAATATTAAATCAAGTCATTAGCTAGTTGTGATGCTAAACATTAGGGTATCATAGTACCGGCCCTCATTTGATAGATATCATAGTACTCCTGCAAAAACAGAGGAAAGGTTAGCCAAAAGCAAAACTATTAACGTTGTTCATTGTAAAAATCTCTCCGAGCCAGATAATCCTTCTAAAAATGGAAAAGGGTCTCTGTATAAACTAGATCATCTTGCTCAGGTATGCTGCGATAACGGAGGGTTTGAGTCAGACAATATTGTGTTTTCGAGGAGGGTTACTAGAAGTATGAACCATGTCCCTACAATTTCGATCCCTATGGCTAGTCCATAGGATACTCAGCTTGCAGTCGTCCATATTGGGGACAACGTTCCATTATCTGTCCCTGACACTATTCATGTAAATAATCCCATTTTATGAAGGATAATGGTGCAAAATTGGATAAGGCCAAGGTCGCTCCATCATGTATGGGCACCTGTATTTCAAACCCTGAACCATCTTTTATCAGTCCTCAGTCATCTAGTCAAAACATTGATGACCCTAATCCTCCTCAGGTATTCATTTCAGGTCACGAAAATAAATAAGACACTCTTAAAACATTTCTGGACAGAGCATACCAGACCAAGATTACTGAATTAAAAGATGAACTTAAAAAATGTCAATCCAATGCAGCATTGATAGAGGAAGAAAATAGGAAATTCAGGGAGGAATTGTTGAATTGTATTAGTAGGTGGAAAGAGATGAATATAAAAAAGAATCAATATAAAAAGGAAAAGAAGTCATTAATAGGTATGAATCAGCATCTACTTGAACAAATTGAAAAACAAAAGTTAAAGATTATCAGGCTGAAAGCCAAATTAGCTCAAGCCCGAAGAGTAGTTGATCGTCAAAATAGAACTTGACGGTTATTCTCATTTTTCAAAATACATGGGTCGTGTCGCTGTTAAACAGGTAATAAAATATTTTTGTTATGCATGCCTATAAAATCGTATATTTTACAGGCATACATTTAAATTTTAGTTTATTTTGTTACATCTATTTTAACTGGTTTTAATGAGATGCTTTGTTTGTTTAAACACAGGTGGATATGTATTAGCTCCTCTCCACAGTTTCAGGATAATTTTAATATGATGGTTGAAGGACGCGGCTGTTCATTGAAGACTAGAACATCAACAATGGCCACTAATTTACCACGTACCTTTAAATCAGCAAACATTTAGGCTAGTCATTTTTTGTATAGTAACAGGTGTTTGTTCAAAAGAGACCCGATTCTCTTTGACAGTTATAGGATCCCTATAATGTTGCATGTAGCATTAATAGGGAAAACTGAATCATAGTATTATATAAGTTAGGAATTTTGATGAACAAGGGGATGGGGTGTTTGAAGAAAACATACTTGAAATATATTTTGTTGCTGGTTTTGTTTCATTACTGAAGTTGAATCTTTGGATGTGAGATGCAACTGGACATCTACAGACTGATATCATTACTGGTATTGTGTTTTTGGATATATTTTATATCTTAGTATATTATCTTCTATATTAATATTAATACAAGTATGCTTTGTTATACTTGTGTTTAATTATAATTTTCACTTTGTCAGCTCAATATCACATTTGAATAAATATATCGTTATGACTGTGTTTATTAGTATTTTTACTATAAATTTAAGCTATAAGGATATGCACTTCTGTCTGTTAAAAATATCATTTGTATTTTTACAGTGATTTTATACTAGACATCATCTTTTGATTCAAATAGCTATGTTGATCATTAATTATTAATTAATTTCAGAAAATTGAAATAATTGTTTATTTTCAGTTTCTCTGTTAATAGAATGATTTATTATGTATGACTTAAATATTTCTATTTGATCATACACTTTATGTTTCTGTTAATCATCTATTAATTAATAATTAATATAGTATTTAGAAACGCTCTCAGCTGAGATAGGATAGATAGAATAGTTCAGATTAAGTTTTATTTTGATATATTTTAGTTAACAGCTGTTAATTTGATTTATGTAATTTTTAGCATAATTTTAACCATCTTTATATTCAGAAAAACTCTTCAACAATTGGAGTCTTTCCTTAAGAAAGAAATTATAAGACAGTTTAGATAGTTGGAACTAATTATAGGATTCATTTAGGTAGAAATAACATTAGGATAGGTTAGATTTTGTTGATTTTAATTTCTCCTTAAGAGAAAAATCAGCTGGTAGCAAGACCATAACCTGCGAGGTTTTGCTATTCCAAACACACTGGACGTTGCTTTAAGCTAATTGTGTGGGTATAACCTCCTTATTTTCCTAGATCAGAAAATCAGGCCAACAAATGGCGCTAGAAGGAGGGCCTGTTAATGAGTAATGGCAGGTGAAACTAATGAAACATTTCCAACCAGCCAACAACCCTCAGAAGTCAGTAGATCACCAATTTTAGAAACTATCAGGAACATTCTCGAGCGTGATCCTGTCACCTATCCCTTTACTCCTACACAAAGTGCTCAATATTTAGAAGAATCAAGACATATTATCACAAGAGCATACGCTAATCAGCTTGGTATATCTCCAATAGATTATGGTCTACCTAGACAGCAGCGACATAATCCACAATTGACCATAGTTACGCAAGATTTGGAAGTAGCTGATAGTACTCCCCATCATTAGGTTGAAAGACACCAAAGGCATATTACTCAAACAAATACCGCTAGAAGACTAATTACAAGAGGCGGTTTTGATCAGCCACCTTCTCCTCCTGAATCACCACCTGATAGTCCAAGACCATCTGACTCAGGAAGTTCTTCAAGTTCTGAAAGAAGTCCAATGGCAGGAAATGTACCTGTAGGAGGAGGAAGCAACCCTCCACCTAATCCACCAAATCCACAACTCCATTGGCTAAGAACAGCTGCTGTAGCAGTCCCTGGTATACATCATCCTTTGCCTAAACACTCAGATAAACTCCTCCCTAAGTTTAACCCAGATGAAAAAGAACCTGCAGAGGTGCATGTTGACAAATTCATGTTGGTTGTTCAAACCTTGAACGTTCAGCATGAAGATGTAGTTTGTCGATTGCTTCCTCTAAATTTTGAAGGAAGAGCTTCTACCTGGTATTTTTTGTTAGTACAAGGATCGATCACAAACTGGGGGGAATTTAATAAGGCCTTTCTAGATAAATTCAGGGAAGATAAAACACCTGCTCTTTTAGCCCTAGAGTTATCTAGGATTAAAATGGAGCCTAAGGAAAGAATCAAAGATTTCAATCAAAGGTTTTTGACATTAAAAAACAAAATCCCAATTTCCTCTCAACCTCCTGAGGATATAATTATTGAAAATTATACGTCAGCTTTACCAAAATATTCTGGGATGTTCGTTAAGAGAGCTGGGAAAACAACTTTAGTAGAAACTTTTGAGGAAGCCATTAAAGTTGAGAAGGATTCTATGTCCTATGAACCGGATAGAAGTGGGAAATCTGATACTTTTCCACGTAGGAAAATGGAAAAACTCAATTCAGATAAAGGCAAATCATTTGATATAGAACAGTTGAAAAATGCTATTCGAACATTAACCAATGAAGTTGTAGGGTTAAAGAAAACCAATTATGAAGCTTCTCCTTCTAGGGGATATTTCAGAAATCAGTTTAGACAAAACCCGAATGCAAATAATAAAAATACACCACTTGACATAGCAGCAAATGAAGAGATTTTTAATACAATTCAAGTTGTTTTATCTTTGTCTGAAACTCCCTCTAGTCAAGAAATAACTGAAAACAAAGAAGAAGAGGAATCAGAAAATGATGAAGAATCAGAAGAACCTCAACAAGTTAACGGTCTTTTTTGGGACAGTCTTGTGAAAGAGTCTGAGAATAAGAGTCCACCTACAGGACAACATGCATATAATACTCATAGTAGAGGATTTGCAAATACCCCTGGAGCCTCATCAAACTCTACTGCAAATAATGACAACAATAACTCAATAAATAAGCTCAATCCGGCAAGCAAACTCAATCAACCAAAGGTACCCAAACTATTCAAAATGCTCCAAAATTAGATTTACAATATGACATAATCGAGGATTTAAAGAAGACACATGCAAACACTAGTATGTACGATCTTCTTCAAATCTACCCAATGCCTAATAGTCATGTTATAAATCCCGCAGTAAGTTCAATTGTTCCTAATACAAAACAAAATGTTGCTGCAAATAGTTCTAATAATGATCCAACAACAACTGAAAAAGGAAAAGCAGCGGCTGACAAAGCCTCCCTGATAGGTAAGAATTCTAAATCAACCACACCTCCATTCTTATTTACCTTTGAAATTTTCAATAGGAATGTTCATAACTGCATGGTAGATTCTGGAGCATCCTCCAATGTGATGCCTTTATCAGTTTGCAAGAAATTGAATGGGAAATATGTTCCATCTAATTCACAAATAACTCAATTGGACAGGACAAATGTAAAGGTTGTAGGGGAAATGAAAGATGTCTTAGTCAGGATCGCTTGTAACCCGTCGGTTTATCAAATTATAGATATTATTGTTGCTGATATTCCAGATGCATATGGACTATTTTTAAGTAGGGATTGGTCTCAACAACTGAACGGTTTCTTTGCCACTGACTGGTCAACATTGTGGTTACCTAAGAACGGAAAGTCCAATCAGATAAAGATAAATAGAGAAAGATATATGAAACATACTATCACAGAACTGCATGATCCTAGCGAACCTATTTTATTTTCAGATTGCATTATGGGGAATTATATGTAAGAATTGGGATTCGGTAATTTTAAAGCTGAAAATTCTGCCTTTTCTGAAAATAAACAACAATCTGAAATTAGTAATGTGACATCTATTTCTCCTAACTCTTCCTTCAAGGAAACCATTAATGATGTAAATAATCTGAATATTGTGAATATTATAGAAAGTAAAGTGGTTGTGCATAGTTCTATCTGGACTTTATATTTTGATGGTGCGAAATCTAAAGAAGGAGCAGGAGCTGGTTTCCTACTGGTGAACCCTCAGGGAAATAAAACATGTATAACTTGTAGGATGGAATTTAATTGTACAAACAATACGGTGGAATATGAAGCTTTAATACAAGGTTTGAAAAAGGCAATTGATTTGTCCATCAAAGAGTTAATTGTATACAATGATTCCGAGATCATTGTCAGACAGGTTCGTAACTCCATTCACTGTTTATCTGAACATTTATAGAGTTATAAAAGAGAGGTATGGAACCTTATCTCACATTTTGATGCATTTAACATTAATTCTGTTCCTAGAAGTCAAAATCAAGAAGCAGATTTGTTGGCAAACGTAGCATCAAAGTTAATTCCGTCAGAAAATCTTACACCAGATTTCTTTTCTGTTGAATTGATTTTTAGGCCTTCCATACCTAATAATATTTTTAATTGGCGTGTATCTGACAATGATGTGCAGGTACTGAATTTTCTGATGAACGAGGATACTTTTAAAGATTCAGCAATAGACGAAGTCACTCATGGCGAAAATCTGCGAGATTTTTCGGTAATAAATGAGTTTTGTTCAGTTGAAAAAGCTTTTGAACAAGTAAAACCAGTCCCTAATTCAGTACTAAGATTAGAAAATTTCTTTGATTTGTAGGATAAGTTTAGGTATGTTCCTAATTGTCAAACTAATAGCTCTCGAATGAGGTATGAAACCATCAATTTAGGAACAGAACTAAATCCACAAACTATAAATCTTGGAATAGATTGCAACCCTGTAGAAAAAACAGATTTTATAAAATTGTTTAAGGAATTTAAAGATGTCTTTGCTTGGACATATTATGATCTGAAAACCTTCAACACACAAGTAATGCAACATATAATTCCAATTAAACAAGATTCAAAACCTTTTCAACAGAAGTTAAGGAAATATCACCCATCACTAGAACCAACAATTAAAAAGAAACTGAATAAATTGTTAGCTGCCAGGATTATTTTCCCCATCAGGCATATGCAATGGGTGGCAAACTTAGTTCCAGTTAGGAAGAAAAACGGGGATATTAGATTATGTGTAGATTTTAGAAATCTAAATAAGTCTTCTGAAAAGGATAATTACCCAGTTCCTCCCATGGAACAAATTCTTCAAAAGGTGTCTGGGTCTAAGATATTGTCTCTCCTTGATGGTTTCTCAGGATGCAACCAAATATTGGTTTCCCTAGATGATCAATTGAAAACTGCTTTCAGAACTCCATGGGGAACATATGCTTACCGCAAGATACCCTTTGGGTTAATCAATGCGGGAGCAACCTTTCAACAGGCGATGGATATTTCTTTTAGAGGCTTAATTAACCATTCATTCGTTGTCTATTTGGATGATGTTACTGTATATTCTAAACATCAACCTGATCATCTTAATCATCTTAGAAAATTATTTGAAAGATGCAGAAAATTTGGAATATATTTAAATCCTAAAAAGACAATATTTGTTGTTTCATAAGGTATCTTATTAGGTTGCGTGGTTTCAAAGCACGGAATCATGATTGATCCTGAAAGAACCCAAGCCATTTCAAAGATAACTTATCCTTCTAGTAAGAAAGCAATGCAGTCATTTCTCGGCAAAATAAATTTTGTTAGGAGATCATACGTCCTTTGCAGAAAATGATTAAGAAAGATGTTGTTTTTAATTGGGGACAAACTAAAAAAGAATCATTTCAGAAAATTTTAGAAGCTATTTCAGAAGCTCCTATCCTTCTAAGCCCATATTTTAATAAAGATTTCATATTGTATACTTTTGCTTCTGATATTTCATATGCAGGTGTTTTGACCCAATTAAATCAGCAAAATAACGAAGTCCCAATCTCCTTCATGAGTTCAAATTTCAAAGATGCTGAACTTAATTACCATGAAGTTGATAAACAAGCCTTTGCTGTTTTTAAAGCTATTAAACATTTTCGTCCATATTTACTGAAATCCAAAACGAAAATAATCGTCCCTTATTCCTCAGTCAGAAACTTGTTAGTGCAAAAAGACTTAGGTGAGAAAAGAGCACCTTGGATGACATCTCTTCAAGAATATGACTTAGAAATTAAACCCTCAACGATAATCAAAGGTCAAGGACTATGTAAATTAGCTGCTGAAGCTGCTCACTTACCTAATGATAAAGCTGAAACTGTCATTAATGAGGTTTTACTTACTAGGGAAATTTATTTTTATCCACCACCTCAAGATTCCTGGTATATAGACATACGAATACTTTTGGAAACAGGAGTTGCTCCTGATTACCTAGAACCTAAGAAGAAAAGAGCATTGAGATTGAAATCTGCTCCTTATTTATTAATTGATAATGCTCTCTTTCGAATAAATTCAGATGGAGTATACCTTCGATGTCTAGATAAAGATGAAACAGAAGTAATTCTGAAAGAATTACATTCTAGACCAGCAGGAGGTCATTTTGGTGGAGAGACTACTGCACATAAAAATTTTAGGGCTGGCTATTATTGGCCCACCTTGTTTCTCGATTCCTATACTTTTGTCAGAAAATGCCAAGAATGTCAGCTTGCTGCAGGAAGGGTTAAAAAACCTTCTTTTCCTTTACATCCTGTTTCAGCTGAAAGACCCTTTCAGCAATGGGGTATTGATATAGTAGGGCCAATAAATCCTCCCTCATCTATGCAACACAAATATATAATAACTGCAACCGATTATTTCACTCATTGGGCAGAATCCGCACCATTAAAGGTTGTAAATACCAATCAGGTTATACTATTTTTGGAATTATTTATCATAACAAGATTTGGTATCCCAGATTCCCTCGTCTTTGATAATGCTTCATATTTTTCATCAATTGAGTTAACTCAGTTTGCTTTAGAGAAGGGAATAAGAATCAGGTATTCAGCTAACTATCACCCTCATGGGAATGGTCTAGCCGAATCAACAAACAAAAATTTATTGAAAATTCTCAAAAGAACTATTTCATTTCACCACCGTAATTGGCATACAAAATTGGTCAATGCCCTTTGGGCAGATAGAGTAACTCCTAAGGCTGCGATACGTAACTCACCATTCTTCTTAGTATATGGAACTGAAGCTATTTTACCACCAAACTTGTTCTTACCTTCATTACAGCTAGCTCAGTCTGTTCAAGATGAAGAGTGTCTAGCAATGGAAAAGAGAATTTATACTTTGCTAAAACTGGAAGAAGAAAGAGAAAAGTCAAAACAACACTTTACAAAACATCAACAAATTGTGAAATCTTGGTTTGACCAATCCTTCAGTTCCAATCGAGAATTTCAGGTGGAAGTCTTTGTTTTAAAATGGGATAAAGTACACGAGGAAAAGGGAGATCATACTAAGTTTCAGAAATTGTGGTTAGGTCCTTTTGTTATTTCTGAGAAAATAGGACCAAGTACCTTTCGGTTGCAAACACTTGAAGGTTAGTCCGAAACATTCCCAGTAAATGGACTGATTCTGAAAAAATATTTCTGTTAATATTTTTTTGTCTTAAAATGTATATAATTTGTTTGCTGTTTGTAAATAAAGTTATATTTTTGTATATAAATTGAGTTTTAGTACAGAAAATTAAGGATGATGAGAAATTCGTAAAACTTTTATAACTTTCAAACATCATTCTGTATATTTAGCTAGTTTTAATTCTGTTAAGTCAAATATTCCAGACTGTCAAATTTTTGTATATAATCAGTCAGTAATCTTTAGTCAACAGCTGTAGAAATGAATGTAAATAAATAAAATCAGTTTGCTCATCAGACTGAAAAATTATGATACTAGACTGAAATCTTTTGAAATTTGTTCAGGATGATCAAATGTTCTTAAATCTGCAAAAGACCTTCATTGTTTTTATTTGTAAGTGTTTCTCAGATTATTCCTCATCTTGTTATTTTCTTATAAAAGTAGGGATAGCTTATTTAATATCTTCTTCGAAGCTTTTACTTTTGAAAAACTCTCACAAACCTCTATCATCAGTCTTCAAAAAGTATTTACTATCTGAAAACTATTTAGGATTTGTTCCAGTCAATAAAATCCTAAAATGAGAGACGGAGGGTCTTAGTAATAAGTCGGTCCAATCAGAATCACAAATATCACTGGTATGACATTATTAGGAAACTAGTAATGGCTTTTGGTTTAAAAAACCAAAAGATAAGGGGTCTCATCACGAGCCAGCCGATTCATTTTCCGGTGATATTAATGACTGACATTACCATTTGGTCACCATGCTGGGTAATGATCTCTCATTTTATAAAATTTAAAAGATGAAATTGAAAGAAAAACATTAATTTTGACTGAAGAATAGGAGGTCTCATCACGAACCGACCTAATCATCAGTGCTGTCTGGGATAACTTCATTTCTGATCACCAGGGTGATGGCTTTTGATTTAAAAAATTAGAAGACAAGAGGTCTCATCACGAGCTGGATTGCTTATTTCAGACAGCTCTCGTGAATGATACTATCACATTGGGACACCATACCTAGATAGTAGTTTTCAGTCAGAATGATTGTTTAAAGAAAAGAAAAGTAAACGAAAGAAAATTATTATGTTTATGGAACAGATTCTGGAAATTTTTCAGAAAAGTAGATTTCTATACTCTATGCTGATGGTGCAGGTTATTATTACTATGAAGTACTTTGTTTCGATCAAGATATTTTTAAGTTTATCCCTAATCAAATTTCTGTTTCAAAAGACGGAATATTTCTGAGTTATACTTATGAATATAAATAAAATAATGGTTTTTATTTAGATTAAGAATTTTTTATTATTTTTAATAAATTTTGAGATTTCGTTTATATCATTCATAAGTTGTATGAGCAGAGATAACTGGTTCTCCCAGGTTGTCACCATTTGTTGGCAGTCAGCAACAACCCCTTCATTTTTCATTCAGATGAAGGGAGATCAGCTCTCTTTTAAAATTATAAAAGAGTGCCTTCAGAATCTTTGATTCTGAAGGTACTCTCAATTGGAGAAAAGTAAAATGACGTGTTAGAAGTTGATGAAAACAAGTTCATAAACTTGGCAATTAGCAGCTGTCAGCTTCATAAGACAGTTTCATAAATTTTTATATAGTCAATTTGATCATTAAGTTAAATTTATATGATTATATATGATTTAAGAAACTTGAAAGGATAGTATGCCAAAGGGAAATCAACAAAACACATCTTGAGTTTCTTTAAAGCTGGATATGGATGAGGTATTATGAGTCCTAAGTTCCTAGAACTAAAGGTGACTTATTTAAACCTAAAGTTCATGTTTCATGTAATGCCTTACCATGACTTTGTAAACATTGTATATATATAGTTAGTAAATAAATGATTATCATGTGGGAATTTTCATATATTATAGTTTTATAACTTACTATCCTATCAAATTTAATTTCGGATATTAATCGATGGGATTTCGGAAATATTTAAAACTAAATTTATGAAATTTTGTATATACATGACATAAATATTAAATCAAGTCATTAGCTAGTTGTGATGCTAAACATTAGGGTATACGATTTTGATGCTATATCACCTTGAGTTCTACCACTTTTCACGCTAAAACTGGAGAACACCATTAAGTGACAGAATTTACAAGATCCATGTGTCAAATTAATAACGCCTGCTACTTCAAATCCCTACGCTGGCATGGAGATGTGGCTTACACCTCATAATTAACTAACAGCTATGAATACATTGATGATTCATATCATCAAGATTTAATGTTGATAGTCATTCCATTTCGTAATGATGTACGTGCTCATCATGACCACTATGTGTAATTAATATTTTGGTTTACGATCCATCAATCAAACGATCCCTGGTATGTCGATTCGGTTAAATTTTACTGCTAGTCATGGCTAATTCGTGGTTAAGCATGCATCTATCATAATAGAACGTCAGCTGTAGCACTTATCATTGCTAGGTTCGACTAAAAATGGCCAAGTCCAGAGACTTCATGTCTGTCAGATTCAAAGCATGTAAAGTTTTTACATCATGTCATACACTTGGATACCTATCCCCTCCCTCTTCACATCGCCATTCAGTCCATTTCGAAACCAGGACAGTGTTGAGGAGGTTATGGCTTCGTTGAACTGTTCCGAAATCTCTGGTTCAAAGCTCATAGAAGCAGACGAGAAGGTAGCCTTGCGTTTTGAGAAAATTGGGTGGGGGCATTTCTTTAAGTGCTTTGATGGCCACAATGTAGAGGTGACCAAACTATTTTCCTTGAATTTAAAAGACAACGTTTTGCATATCGGGGGTTTTAAGTTTCTTTGTTAACGAAGACAAAATCGCAGAAGCGACAAGGCTCCCACAAGTTGGAGAGCGCCGGTTCAAAGGGAGTAAGGTTAATAAAAAGAAGTGTTTATCCTGGTTGCTACCATTACCTGATCATGCAAAAATGAAGATAGGAGTCTCTGTCAAGTTCTTGAAGCCTGAATAGCGATCCTACTACGAAATCTTGGTCAGGTATGTGTCCTGCGATGGACGTTTCTCTCATTTACACTATTACCACTTAAGACTCCTATTAGCATTACAGGGCTATAGGCTTAATTTGCCTTTTTATCTATGAAAAAGTTTGAAAAATATGCCGCGTGCGGTTCAAAGTTTTGATAACCCTCATAGAAGTTTATTTCACCATGGGTTGGTCAAAATAATACTACAACATCAACTGTCCTTGAATGGTAAATCATGGGATGCATTTTTAATCGAATGTCGTTTGGGGCCGACTCAATATTGGCCGAACCCCTCTACAAAAACTCGTAAGAAATGGAAAGCTACTAAGCCTGAGGTCAATAATGTTCCTGAGACTGAATCAGAGGGTAAAAGGCTTGAAGAAGCCAATATACCCGTAAACGCGGGTATCAGTATTGATGATGTTGATAATATAGTTCCCTGTTGCTCTAAAGCAGTCTTGAACCGGCCCTCATTTGATAGATATCATAGTACTCTTGCAAAAACAGAGGAAAGGTTAGCCGAAAGCAAAACTATTAACGTTGTTCATTGTAAAACTCTCTCCGAGCCAGATAATCCTTGTAAAAATGGCAAAGGGTCTCTGTATAAACTAGATCATCTTGCTCAGGTATGCTGCGATAAATGAGGGTTTGAGTCAGACAATCTTGTGTTTTCGAGGAGGGTTACTAGAAGTATGAACCATGTCCCTACAATTTCGTTCCCTGTGGCTAATTGACAGGATACTCAGCCTGCAGTCGTCCATATTGAGGACGATGTTCCATTATCGGTCCCTGACACTATTCATGTAAATAATCCCACTTTTATGAAGGATAATGGTGCAAAATTGGATAAGGCCGAGGTCACTCCATCATGTATGGACACCTGTATTTCAGACCCTGAACCATCTTTTATCAGTCCTCAGTCATCTGGTCAAAAAATTGATGACCCTAATCCTCCTCAGGTAGCCGTTTCAGATCACGAAAATAAAGAAGACACTCTTAAAAAATTTCTGGACAGAGCATACCAGACCAAGATTACTGAATTAAAAGATGAACTTAAAAAATGTCAATCCAATGCAGCATTGATAGAGGAAGAAAATAGGAAATTCAGGGAGGAATTGTTGAATTGGATTAGCAGGTGGAAAGAGATGAATATAAAAAAGAATCAATATAAAAAGGCAAAGAAGTCAGTAATAGGTATGAATCAGCATCTACTTGAACAAATTGAAAAACAAAAGTTAAAGATTATCAGGATGAAAACCAAATTAGCTGAAGCCTGAAGAGTAGTTGATAGTCAAAATAGAACTTGACGGTTATTCTCATTTTTCAAAATACATGGGTCGTGTCGCTGTTAAACATGTAATAAAATATTTTTGTTATGCATGCCTATAAAATCGCAGATTATACAGGCATACATTTAAATTTTAGTATATTTTGTTACATCTATTTTAACTGGTTTTAATGAGATGCTTTGTTTGTTTAAACATAGGTGGATATGTCTTAGCTCCTCTCCACAGTTTCAGGATAATTTTAATATGATGGTTGAAGTACGTGGCTATTCATTGAAGACTGGAACTTCAACAACGGCCATGAATTTACCACATACCTTTAAATTAGCAAACATTCAGGCTAGTCATTTTTTGTATAGTAACAGGTGTTTGATCAAAAGAGACTTGATTCTCTTTGATAGTTATAGGATCCCTATAATGTTGCATGTAGCATTAATAGGGAAAACTGAATCATAGTATTATATAAGTTAGGAATTTTGATGAACAAGGGGATGGGGTGTTTGAAGAAAACATACTTGAAATATATTTTGTTGCTGGTTTTGTTTCATTACTGAAGTTGAACCTTTGGATGTGAGATGCAACTGGACATCTACAGACTGATATCATTACTGGTATTGTGTTTTTGGATATATTTTATATCTTAGTATATTATCTTCTATATTAATATTAATACAAGTATGCTTTGTTATACTTGTGTTTAATTATAATTTTCACTTTGTCAGCTCAATATCGCATTTGAATAAATATATTGTTATGACTGTGTTTATTAGTATTTTTACTATAAATTTAAGCTATAAGGATATACACTTCTGTTTGTTAAAAATATCATTTGTACTTTTACAGTGATTTTATACTAGACATCATCTTTTGATTCAAATAGCTATGTTGATCATTAATTATTAATTGATTTCAGAAAATTGAAATAATTGTTTATTTTCAGTTTCTCTATTAATAGAATGATTTATTATGTATGACTTAAATATTTCTATTTGATCATACACTTTATCTTTTTGTTAATCATCTATTAATTAATAATTAATATAGTATTTAGAAACGCTCTCAACTGAGATAGGATAGATAGAATAGTTCAGATCAAGTTTTATTTTGATATATTTTAGTTAACAACTGTTAATTTGATTTGTGTAATTTTTAGCATAATTTTAACCGTCTTTAAATTCAGAAAAAACTCTTCAACAATTGGAGTCTTTCCTTAAGAAATCAATTATAAGACAGTTTAGATAGTTGGAACTAATTATAGGATTCATTTAGGTAGAAATAACATTAGGATAGGTTAGATTTTGCTGATTTTAATTTCTCCTTAAGAGAAAAATCAGATGCTAGCAAGACCATAACCTGCGAGGTTTTGCTATTCCAAACACACCGGACGCTGCTTTAAGCTGATTGTGTGGGCATAACCTCCTTATTGGCCTAGATCAGAAAATCAGGCCAGCACGTCCCTGACCCTCTGACCGGCGAGGAGGACACTACCAAACCATAAAAAACCTCCAGGAAAATATCCCCATGAACATGAACAGGCGTAGAATGCTGAAATATAAATCTTAAAACATAAAACATACTAAGATGCATAATCCTTCATATACATAGCAGAAGAAAACATACATTCATTCAAGCATACCACATGTTCATCCTATTCATTAATTAGTAAATATAAATGCAGAGATGGAATAGTCAAGAATACTCATCTTAAATAGAATTTGTCCCACAACCAGCTACATTGCTACAACGTTCCACCCAACCATAGGCCAGCATGCTCATCAATCTCTTAGCAACACTGACATCCCTGAGCTGGGAATGATTCCTCAAGGAATAAGGGTCAAAGAAGGATTACACATAGCCAAGGTACACAAATCATCCAATCCCATGCAGTAGGGTTTATCATGGTGTCAAGGAGTTAGGAAAGGATAAATGCTAAGCTGGTGGCCTCAATGGGGAGCTAAGGCCGCCTACACCAAAGTTAACCTAAATTCTAAGACACCCACACACCCAACACCAGGAATCAATCCTTTCTCTGCTTCACAGTCCCTCAGGCCCTAACCTCCCTTTCCAATACTCTTCAAGGGTTGTGGAGAAGAAAGCCAATAGTCTAACTCTATCTGAGTGGATCCAAACACCAGTTTTCTCAAGCATACCCAACCTTTAATCCCACTCTCAATAGTATGAATACCAACCACTGCATACCGCAATAAGACAAACAGTTCACAGCTCTGTGAAGAAGATGAAGACAACAGGGTGACAAACCCAAACAAAAAGGTGAACACAGCTCCAGTCAAGAAGATGACTCAGAGTTGTTCTTGGACCCAGCATGGCTAAAACAACTCGGCAACAACCCAAAAACCAGGGGAAGACAACAACCACGCTTTTAACACTGCAGCAACGAAAGAAACACAAACTCACATCAAATCCCACATGGAGATGAAAAGGTCTGATTCTCAGCCTGGATAGGGGAAACACATACGTATACCCCCAAAACTTAAGGGCAGACACAGTCAACCAATGTGGGGAAACAATATCCCGTTCTCAACAATGAAGCCACGGCACCCTACACAGTCAACAATGGAGGAGAAGTCCTATAATACAAAAGGGAAAACAATCCTCTTCATAGGTCGGGGAAAGAACATAGCCCCTCTCATAGTGAAAAACCATGGATACCAGTAGTCGGTGAGAGAAGGGAGAACTTCCCAACCCCTGCATGTGTGAGATGGTCAAGAAAAAAACCACAATGAAGTGGGAGCGAGGTAGAGTGGAGGGAGTGGTGACCGTCCCCCTACCCTCTCCATGAGGAAGAGTGAGCTTGTTGTTGGAGTGTACGTGGGGAAAAGACTGGAAGTCCTACCACCCACCACTCCTCAGCCATAACTGCTTCCAACTAATCAAACAACAGAAGTTTAGTGGGTGGTCAACACATGGCAACTCCCAATGGCTCCCATGGTTTAGAAAACCCCCCTTAACCTTAGGAATCATGCCCTTTTCATTCAACGTTGCACCATCATAGCCAGCTATAGGTTTATTTTAATTGATGTGCATATTTACATGATGCCAAAACTATAATGTACCAGATAGCATGATATACCATCGGCAACGATTTCTATTACCAAAACATACACGACCAAATCGAAGGTGGGGATTTTTCCTTTAGATCCACACCACGATTAATTATAATATATACATCATGTACCTTTTTAATGTAACCAGGGCATTACAATCCCATCCCACTTGGAATAACACCATCCTCAATGTTCCAATACATAAAAACACATATACAATTTGCACATCCAAAATTTCAAAATTTTGCAGATCTGTCCCACATTCAATTATTTACTTGAACTTTTAGGACCAGGCCCTTGACTTCCATGAGCTTCTCCTATTGTTTCTTAGCTTTCAGCTCATCCCCAAGTCGAGGAACTTTGTGGCTGCTTCCCTCTTTATGTTACCTCATTGGGCAGTCCTGGCGTAAATGATGTCCTCCGCATTTCCAACATTTCGCTGCCTGCTTCATCTTTACTTGCTCAATTTCCTTTGATTCTTCATTCCTGGAATGTTTCTTAATGGATTGCTTGGATGAATGTCCCATCATTTATCCACTTTCCTTGCCTTTACGGATTGCTCCCAGAAGGATTTTCACCTCCTTTTGCAAACCAATAGAGTCTTGCAAAATATGGTGGTTCATCTCATTCTGCCTTTTTCTGTATCTTGAGCATCTCTCCAAGATTCTCTTGGGTTCTGGCAATCGTTTGAAGGATACTTCCAGCCAAGTCTAGCATTTTTTGGTCTACTGCCATGATCAATGTGCACCACTCGATTTCACCTTTCTCACATGTGAAATGCATCATTGAAATTATGTCAGACCAAGCATAATATAGGCATTAAAATCAATCAATAAATTCCCCAATTGGC
>LPNX010309997.1:0-30221 GCA_001517045.1 Pseudotsuga menziesii | reverse complement strand
CAACAATACACTTATATCAACAACCAATCATTAGCCAAGCCAACACAGTTGGGTTTATCAGGCCATCAACAATAACACATGCACTTATATCAACAATAAATGACCATTTACAGGTTTCACTTCCAGTAGTGAGCTCTAATTCCACTACCCCATATCACACAAGATACCACTCCCTTCTCTAAGTTGACAGTCCCTCAAGATTGTCTCCTTCTCTGTGCTCTTTAGTAGAAGGTAGGATGAGCTCAAGCCATTGTCCATTTAGTGTGCAATACCAGACTACATCTGTTTATCCTGACAACACAAGCAATATCATCATATTCGTTAGCGTTATTGCTCTAAAACTGTAATCATATTTCACATCATTCACTATCAAGTATTGAGACACCAGGAGTGCGTCCACTTCCTAGGGTGTAATCAATATTGAAAAACCCTTTCATGATCTGACATCGGAAAAGTGTTCACCCTTTTCTAGTGTGTGTCATGTAGGCCCTATTCATACTCAAGCAATCAATCATCATGGAAATAAAATCAAAACATGTTCTACATATGGAATTTTAAAAATTTGACATGCATATTCTTATCTAGGGTCATAGAACACTTATCCATTTGTCGATGCAGTATTCCTTCGTTAAGGAGGAATGGGGGCTCCCTTCTCTGAGTTGACAGTCCCTTGGTTTGCCATCCCAATTCCTCTTTACATTTCATATCCACACATGTCTTACCGACATAGCCTATACCATCTCACTCGTGTTGCTTACCAAATATGCAGTGCAAATGAGACATTCCCAAAATGTCCAATGGACTTTCACCCAAAACCCATTTCCAAGATAAGGGAAAACCTTCCCATGAATTTCGGCTCCTGGAGGCCACCACACATGATCTTCCTGCAGTGTGTACTCCTGGCACATTCATAAAATAGCCAAATAGTCAATCATTATCTGATAATACAATCCAAATTTGATTGTTCCATAACCAAGTAATGACATTAGTAATTAAATTCAATGAGAATTTGCAACTCTGTTTACTACAGAAATTGATTGGCTTGGCAATGAGGTGATCCTCAATTGCAACTCTGTACTCCTGGCACATTCATAAAATAGCCAAATATTCAATCATTATCTGATAATACAATCCAAATTTGATTTTTCCATAACCAAGTAATGACATTAGTAATTAAATTCAATGAGAATTTTCAACTCTGTTTACTACAGAAATTGATTGGCTTGGCAATGAGGTGATCCTCAATTGTGGGTCTCTTGTAAGCAGCACCACTATGCCCATTATAATTTTATGCTTATTAGCATAACATGAATTCCCACTTATAATGCATCCTCCTGACACAGTCTTATGCAAGCCAATAGTGATTACTAGTTGTCAGCGATTTTTGAAATCCGAAATTCACAAATTCAAATTTAACAACGCATTATGCATACAAACTGTTTTCACATCCATGAGACTCTTCTCATAAGGTTTGGCTCTTTCACATGATAGATTCTATTGTTTGTCATGGTCTTACTCTCATTTCCATGCTCCAAACAATATACCTGAAACCTGAACTTCAATCAGCCAAACACTTGGTAAGTCTTGATGCATATAACTTTTTCCATTGCTGCAACAATCACTGAAGCAGTTGCAGAATTATAAAATTCAAATACTTCCAGCTATTAGCATATCAATATTACCCAAAACCCATTTACTTCATGCAATCATTATCATACTTTAAATTACAGGGTACAGTCACATCATTTATGCAATTTAAATGAAATGTTTAGATACTCCTTACTTCACAAGCGTATTATTTGTACCCCCTTGCCCTTCCATAGAGCATTTACGGCAACCAATTGATCATGACTACCCTCTTCATGCACTTACTATCCTGCATTCACATCATCTCTTGAAATGGTTCCAGAAATTTCATCAATTCATCATTTCAGACATTAGTTATTCATAATAACACATGCACTATCTATATGCATTCATGTAATGCACCACAACATTTGCACCCATACTTATGTATTCATATCTACAATATTGACTCATACTTTTCATATGCATCTATTCAATGCATAACCACAAGATTTATGAAATCTTTTAATCCATGTCCACTCAATGCTACCTTGCATTGATTCAGGAATACTTTTGCATTCAAACATACCATGCATGGCCTAACCATGACTACTTCATAGAGGATGCATTGCTATAATCAAGACCATCAGTACTTACTTTCTTTGGGCTATTAATCTCATAACAACACATACAGGCATGACACATTTTTGTATGAATGCATCCTAAATTTTAAATACCCACACGGTATGAGATCTCTTGCTTTTTCCACTCCATGCAATTGTCATAATTGAACCCTTACCTTCATGGGTCCTACATACACCCTTGACATGACCAATTTGGTTGGTCTCTTGCAAGAGATTGCAGAAGTTGCTCACCAACTTTTGATCCTGTTTTTGCTGCCTTATCCCTTTCTTCATAGGGTTGTTGGTCACATTCATCAGCATCAGCAACATATTCAGCCATGTCGAGGTTGTCATTGGTTTTTCCACTAATGCCAACACCAATGCAATAATTACCATTAGTGGTTCATTATAAGTGTATAATTCTCACTTATCTTACCAACATGTAATATCCTATGCATGCAAGGCATATCCTCATACATTTCATGTACGAAACTTATAAAATGTAATTATAACTAGAAAGACAGGGTTTAAGGAAATTTCCCTTTTCAAGTCCCTCATCTTTGCATGGAACTCCTCTTCCACACAACAGCTGGTTTGAATTCATGGTGTTGCTACCTCTAGGCATGCGATTCCTAGATTCATCCATATTGACAGCCACTAGTACTTTGCAGCACCGCATTTGAACTCTAGGGATTCCTCCTTGTTCCCTACTGGATAAGATTTCCAACGCCTATCCACATGCTTCATTCTGACCTCGAGTGTGTAAACCACACCTACTTCTAAAATGATGATTTTCATCAAATTTAGGCAAAACACACAACTGTATTTTGGTCTGAATTGCTAACTTCAACCACTTAGGATTTGCTTCCTTTTCAGTTCTAAAACTGCTAAAAAATCCAATGAGAAATTCACTGAAGACTGTTCAAATCTCTGAAAAATCCCACTTGAAAATCCCAAAATTCCTTTGGCCCAATCAGAGTGCTGATCGGTGGAAATTAGTTATTCGAGCGTCCGTTGTTGCAGATGGTTAGTGAACTATCCCGCTGATGCATTAGTATTTCCACTCATCGATGCCGAGGTGTTTAGTGAATAGTGGATGCGAGTTCCGATAACATAACTACGGTGGTGTTTAGTGCTTGGGAGTGCCGACACTGCAGAAGTATTGAGGTTTAATTTGCAGATACGGTGCCGACAAACAGTTGATTTGATCGGTGATGTATAGGGGAAGATGGAGCCGACGGAGTCGGTGGAAGATAAAGGAAGCTTTTGCTGACAGATAGTTAAACGGATCAGTGAAGAATAAGAGATGGTTGAGCCGATGAAGCGATGGAAAAGAAGACTAAAGAGAAAAATTTTGAAAATTTCTCTAAGTATGGGAATCGTCGATGAAATTTAGATGACGGAACCACCGATGCAGCGACGGACACCGGAAGAAATTAGTTGTTCAAACCGCCGATACCGTCGACAGAAAATAGTTGTTGGGATCACCGACACTGTGGAAGAATTTAGCTGTTTTTCAGTTCGTCATTGCCGCTGCCGAGGGAACTATTCTGCCGATGCAGAAGCAAACATACATTCATTCAAGCATACCACATGTTCATCCTATTCATTAATCAGTAAATATAAATGCAGAGATGGAATAGTCAAGAATACTCATCTTAAACAGAATTCGTCTCGTAACCATCTACATCACTACAACGTTCCAACCAACCATAGGCCAGCGTGCTCATCAATCTCTCAGCAACACTGCCACCCTTGAGCTGGGCATGATTCCTCAAGGAATAAGGATCAAAGCAGGCTTACACATAGCCAAGGTACACAAATCAGCCAATCCCATGTAGTAGGGTTTATCAGGCCATCAAGGAGTTAGGAAAGGCTAAATTTTGAGCTGGTGGCCTCAATGGGGAGCTAAGGATGCCTACACTAGAGTTAACCTGACTTCTAAGACACCCCCACACCCAACACCATGAATCAGTCATTTCTCTACTTCACAATCCCTCAGGCCATGACTTCCCTTTCCAATACTCTTCAAGGGTTATGGAGAAGAAAGCCAGCAGTCTAACTCTATCTGAGTGGCTCCAAACACCAGTTTTCTCAAGCATACCCCACCTCTAATCCCACTCTCAACAATCCAAAGACCAACCACTTCATACCACAGTAAAACAAACAGTTCATAGCTCTGTGAAGAAGATGAAGACAACAGGGTGACAAACCCAAACAAAAAGGTGAACACAGCTCCAGTCAACAAGACGACTCAGAGTTGTTCTTGGCCCCAGCGTGGACAAAACAACTTGACGAAAACACAAAAAGGTGCTTGCATACATAGAAACCCAAAAACCAAGGGAATACAATGGCCATGCTTTTACCACTGCAGTAATGGGAGAAACAAAAACTCACAACAAATCCCACATGGAGATGAAAAGGTCTGATTTTCAGCCTGGACAGCGAAAACACATACGCAGACCCCCAAAACGTAAGGGCAGACATAGTCAACCAACATGGGGAAACAATAGCCTATTCTCAACAATGAATCCGCGGTACTCTACACAGTCGACAATGGAGGAGAAGTCCGATAATACAAAAGGGAAAATGATCCTCTTCGCAGGCCAAGGAAAGAACATAGCCCCTCTCATAGTGAAAAACCACGGATACCAGTAGTCGACGAGAGAAGGGAGAAACACCCAACCCCTACATGGATATGGTCAAGACAAAACCACAAGGAAGTGGGAGCATGGTAGAGTGGAGAGAGTGGTGACTGTCCCCCTGCCCTCTGTGTCAGGAAGAGCGAGCTTGCTATTGGAGTGTATGTGGGGCAAAGACTGGCAATCCTACCACCCACCACTCCCCAGCCATAAATACTTCCAACTAATAAAACAACATAATTTTAGTGGGTGGTCGACACATGGAAACTCCCAATGGCTCCCACAGTTTAGACAACCCCCCCTTAACCTTAGGAATCATGCCCTTTTCATTCAACGTTGCACCATCGTAGCTAGCTGTAGGTTCATTTTAATTAATGTGCATATTTATATGATGCCAAAACTATAGTGTGCTGTATAGAATGATATGCCATCGGCAACGATCCCTATTTCCAAAACATACATGACCAAATCGATGGTGGGGATTTTGTCTTTAGCTCCACACCACAATTAATTACAATATATACATCATGTACCTTTTTAATGTAACCAGGGTCAAGACCGGGGCATTACATTTTATGCCTGAAAGGAATGGGCACTTAGTTGCCTTAAATTCAGCCATTTTAAATTTCAATAACAGTTATACAACATACTTTTGTTGTTTTACCTTGATCCCTACTTCAGATTGCTCATTTTCCAATCCAAGAAATTGCTTCAACAATCCAAGGTCAATCATGGAGAATTCATTGTGCAAGGAAGACTTAATCGATCCAACTTCTTTAGTGAAGCTAATTGTAATCAAAAGGTCATTAAAATGCAGAAATATGACCTGCAATAAGTCACCAACATGCTGCAAATACACATTAGTATCAGGTTTACATTTTCAAAGGCAAGCGAAAGCATTAAATTGTCCATCCTGGCATACCAAGCCCTGGGGGCTTGCTTGAGGCCATAGAGAGACTTCTTTAACGTGCATACAAGTGAAGGATCCTCAATGAAACCTTAAGGTTTTTGTATATATATCTCCTCTTGAATTTCACCGTGAAGAAATGTAATCTTCACATCCATGTGGTGAACCTTCTAGTGCTTAGATGCTGCAATGGCTAAAACTATCCTGATAGAGTTCATCTTTGCAATTGGTGAAAATGTCTCTGTATAGTCCAATCCTTGGACTTGAGAGAAGCCTTTTGAAACTTACCTGGCCTTATACTTGATATCAGAACCATAAACAACCACTTTTTTCCTATAGACCCACTTGCATTGCACTAGTTTCCTCTTGGAGTGCAAGGGAACCAATTCCCAAGTCTCATTGTCTTGCAATTAGTTGAAGTCTTCTTGCATGGGTGTTTTCCATCTTGGGTCAAGTGATGCTTCTTGGTATGTTTTAGGATCAGATCCAACCATCATTAAGAAACTATTATCAATATTCAATTCACATGCAAAGAAAGCATTGTGAAATTGAGATATAGTCTTCCTAGGATCTAGTGGATTACCATCTAGATTTCCTGCTACTTCAATAGTTTTCTCAAACCACTTGGGCCAAAAGGGTGAGTCATCATATGAATGAATGAAATCATCATATTCATCAATATCAAAATCATAAAAATCAGAAATAACTTCATCACTCACATCATCATAGAGTGGAGGATGTGAGCATTCCCCTTGAGCTAGTTTGACTTCTTGCATGAGCTCCTCTTTGAACAGTACAGTCCTTTCTATGAATGTCTTCAAAGATGGGGGATCAAAGAGCTTGTATCCCTTTGCATATTTATCATATCCAACCATGATGGAATCCTTTCTTTGAGGTTTCAAGTCCTCTCTCTTCTTCGGAGGAATCCTATCCCAAGCCTTTGAGCCAAAGACCCTGAAATGTGAAACACTTGGCTTGTGACCAAAACAAGCCTCATATGGTGTTTTTCCATCCAAAGATTTGTAAGGAGCTCTATTTTGAAAAAATTAGTTACATTTAATGGCTTCATCACATAGCTTATGATTCAAATCCTTTTCTTCTACCATACAGGTTTCCATCTCCCTGAGAACCATGTTCTTGCGCTTTGCAACACCATTTTGTTTTGGGTGTAGGGCACTGAATGATGCATTTGGATGCCACATTATTGACAAAGATGATGCAATATATTTTTGACATACTCCTTGCAATTTTCATTCCTAAGGACCTTGATCTTGTTCCCACATGCATTCTCGACCAGGGCTTTCCAAACTTTGAGAGTCTCAAAGACTTCAAATTTTAGTTTAAGGAAATATACCCAACAATACCTTGAGAAGTCATATATGAAAGTCAATACATACCCTAATCCTCCATAAGAGGGTGTGGGAGGAGGCCCAATAAGATATGAATGAACCAAATCAAGCACTTGGATATCTCTCCTTGTTTTTTGTTTCTCATAGTTGTGTTCTGCATGCTTTCCCACTACACATCCTTTGCATGTACCATTTGATAACTTGATAGAAGGAATCCCTTCCACCACGCCTTCTTTGTTCAATGACTGGAGGTATTTGTAGTTGATATGACCATATCTCTGATGCCACAACATGCTTGTCTTATTGGAATGTGACAGAAGCACATTCCCTTTGGAGTAGGGGAGGAATGGTAAAATTTGTACATTCTTACATTATTATCAGCAAACCCCCAATTCCACCACTTTGTTTGTAAATATTTATGTTATCTCCATTGTGTCTGGAGTAAATTTTAATCTCTTGGCTTCACCAATGTGATTCATTTGATACACTAAGAGTAGGTTCATTTCTAGATCAGGTACAAACAAAAAATTATTGAAGTACCCATCTTCAAGATCAATCTTGCCAATCCCTTTGGCTTGGATCTCTGAATCATCACCGATACGAATGGATGGACCACTATTATAATACATGGCCGAGAAGAAGTCTTCTATGGAGGCCATATGCCTGGAAGCTCCTAAATCTATGATGAAATAAGAATAATTTGAATAACCAGCAACCAAAGCATGGCACCTTTCTTTGTTGTCTAAGCCTGAACCACCATCCTTCTTCCTTGCGCCCTCAAGCAGTGGGATGTTGTTCTTCTCAAGCAGTTGTTGCATCATGTCTATGGACTTCTTCATACATGCACTCTTTGGATGTTTCCCCTTCTGAAAGTATGTGCATTTGGTGTTTTCTTGCTTCTTCTTGTCCTTGTCCTTGCAAGGATTCAAACCACCATATGAAGATTTGGGTTTTCTCAGCTTCTTCTTCTCTTGCTACTTCAAATCTCTGGCTTTCTTCTTGTATTTCGCTGGATTCAAAACTCCTACAGCAAGGGCTTGATCCTTACTGGATTTGATGGTTCCCATGTGTACTAGCTTATCTTGCTCTTGAGTCAATGACTCCATGAAGTCATCCAATGAAGACATGCGCCAGTTTCAAGCTGTCAGATTGCTAAAGCATAATGTTGACACAAACATTGAGTACTCTGCCCCTAGCTTTGAAAGTATGGAAAATATGAGTTGATAATATTTCTTCTATATTCCACATTGTTTCAGCTGAAGCACCAATTATTTGAACTTGGTGAATAAGTCTTAGATTGTCTCATAGTGAGTTGGACTCAATGCCATTAGCTCATTTTTGAGTTGGTGACCTCTCATCTCATCAATATTCTTGAGCAATGTCTCAAGATTGAGCCATAATTCATTGGGAGTTGTCATATTGTCTAAATGGAATACTAATTCTCTTGAGATGTTGAGACGAAGCATTCAAAACTCTTCACGAAGCCTATTGAAGAACTTCAATTTCTCCACAGCAGAATTGGGTTCAACTTCAATCCCCATGGTGACCCTGTACAGGGCTTTAGACCTCAGCTGGATCACCATTTAGAAATTCCATTAGAAATAGTTGAATGGGGTTAGAAATACATGAGTCTACTCCATTTATGCTTCCGCACTAAAGTGACAAAATGCTAATTGTACATGCAATGCAAACACTCGAATTTATCTGGAAATCCCTCAAATAGCAACTCAAACACTCTGGATTTGATTTGCAGCTCAAAGAGATATGATACCATGTGAGAATTTATTTAGAGTAGGATCTAGGAGCCAAGGATATTCTCACAATTCGATATTACACACAAATTATGCACAAAACAACAAAAAGAGTGAAAATAGCATACACAAATGTAGTCAATAACTGATATTATTATGATTGTCCAAAAACTTAAAAATGTCTAGATCATGTTTATATTACAATAGAGAAAAATAGTGAGGGATTGGAGGCCATCTGGATACATACAAGTGTCATACCATGATTTAACCCTCAAAACCCCCTAGGTGGACCAATCAGCTTTCAAAACGGTCATGAATGCAAGTGTGAATGAGGGTGAGGCATGTTGAATCATAAATGGAGCCATTATAGGCATGGGTCAGCACATGGTTGAGTGGGAGTGGATCTAGGAGGCAATAAATGCCCAAGGAAGGCGAAAAACCACCACAAACATGCACTAGTGCCTACGGTTAAACATACTCCCTGAATCTAGTGATGGGGGAGCACACCAAGAGTGTTTTTTCATAAATGAGGGTTCTATTATATTAGAATGATGAACCAGGATCACCTAAACTATCAGAATGATCAACATGAGCGCCTCAACTATTAGTAAATTATCAATATATCCTAGTTTTGGACCATAGTACATAGCATAGAAGCTAAGGAAATGTACCTAGGTGTATGATCATAGTACCAAGGTGGATTATTGCTCTAAAAAAATGAAGCATCAATGTTATACTGAGCAAGGTGGATTATTTCTCTAACAAAATGAAGCATCAATGCTATAGTGAGTCTGCAAAGGGACAGGGGAAGGCCATTATGACACATAAGTTGTGGTAAGTTACATCATAACGGATGCCACCTAATGTGTGAGGTCATAGGGATACACGATGGTCGAAATACATTATAATAGTCCCAAGAGTGTAGTGTAGATTCATGCAGAAGAACTAGCCACTCGTCAGCATAATACAGTGATAACTCTTTATGCATGACTGCATATCTAGAGTACATATAGAATTCCCGGATACATATACATACAATGTTCATGAATAGACATATGTCACAAGTGGTCATAGCCACGTATAATACACAATGGAGTCTGGTATAACCAGAAACCAAAGCATGGCACCTTTCTTTGTTGTCTGAGCCTGAACCACCATCCTTCTTCCTTGCGCCCTCAAGCAGTGGGATGTTGTTCTTCTCAAGCAGTTGTTGCACCATGTCTATGGCCTTCTTCATACATGCACTCTTTGGATGTTTCCCCTTCTGAAAGTATGTGAATTTGGTGTTTTCTTGCTTCTTCTTGTCCTTGTCCTTGCAAGGATTCAAACCACCATATGAAGATTTAGGTTTTCTCAGCTTCTTCTTCTCTTGCTACTTCAAATCTCTGGCTTTCCTCTTGTATTTGGCTAAATTCAAAACTCCTACAGCAAGGGCTTGATCCTTACTGGATTTGATGGTTCCCATTTGTACTAGCTTATCTTGCTCTTGAGTTAATGACTCCATGAAGTCATTCAGTGAAGACATGTGCCAATTTCAAGCTGTCAGATTGCTAAAGCAGAATGTTGACACAAACATTGAGTACTCTGCCCCTAGCTTTGAAAGTATGGAAAATATGAGTTGATCATATTTATTCTATATGCCACATTGTTTTAGCTGAAGCACCAATTATTTGAACTTGGTGAATAAGTCTTAGATTGTCTCATAGTGAGCTGGACTCAATGCCATTAGCTCATTTTTGAGTTGGTGACCTCTCATCTCATCAATATTCTTGAGCAATGTCTCAAGATTGAGCCATACTTCATTGGGAGTTCTCATATTGTCTAAATGGAATACTAATTCTCTTGAGATGTTGAGACGAAGCATTCGAAACACTTCACGAAGCCTATTGAGGAACTTCAATTTCTCCACAGCAGAATTGGGTTCAACTTCAATCCCCATGGTGACCCTGTACATGCCTTTAGACCTCAGCTGGATCACCATTTAGAAATTCCATTCGAAATATTGAATGGGGTTAGCAATACATGAGTCTACTCCATTTATGCTTCCGCACTGAAGTGACAAAATGCTAATTGTACATGCAATGCAAACACTCGAATTTATTTGGAAATCCCTCAAATAGCAACTCAAACACTCTGGATTTGATTTGCAGCTCAAAGAGATATGATACCATGTGAGAATTTATTTATATTAGGATCTAGGATCCAAGGAGATTCTCACAATTCGATATTACACACAAATTATGCACAAAACAACAAAAAGAGTGAAAATAGCATACACAAATGTAGTCAATAACCAATATTATTATGATTGTCCAGAATCTAAATATGTCTAGATCATGTTTATATTACAATAGGGAAAACTATTGAGGTCTTGGAGGCCATCTGGATGCATACAAGTGTCAGACCATGATTTAACCCTCAAAACCCCCTAGGTGGACCAATCAGCTTTCAAAACAGTCACGAATGCAAGTGTGAATGAGTGTGAGGAATGTTGAATCATAAATGGAGCCATTATAGGCATGGGTCAGCACATGGATGAGTGGGAGTGGATCTAGGAGGCAATAAATTCCCAAGGAAGGCGAAAAACCACCACAAACATGCACTAGTGCCTACGGTCAATGGAGTTACAAGAAATATGGTACATAATAAGGTACACTGCTCTAGTATGAGAACTGAAATCCCATAGGTACTATCATGATCAAGGTAGTAGCATATATGGAAGGCCACCATACACAGAGGTCTTCTACACAAACCACTGGTGTTACATGCCCCATCATGTTAATAAAGGTGTTGAGGCTGAACGTGATGAAACTTCATCTAATTACCATTCATTTATGTATACCATTAACAGACACAAGACAACCCACCAATGATGAAAATGGGTGTTGAGGTATTGAGTGCATTCAATAAGTGCGAATAAAGGTGTTTAGTTTGAACACTTGAATAATCCATCGATCAGCGGACATTGATGTATTCCCAAAATTTTCAATGGTGAGAAAACCTTTCACATATGACTTCAAGTCTCAAGGAACTCAACTGAATCTAGATCCAAATTCTAGAATAGATGATATGAAGTCGATGGAAAGGAATCCGTTGGAAGGAGGGAATTAATGGATCCCCCATCAACCAATATGAGGTACATAGCAAGGTTGGATGATTTGGAAGAACTCAGATGAACAGGATGTACATGAATTAGTAACCTTGTACATCTCTTGCACATACTAAATGCAAGTAGCATTTGAAAGAGACCCTCTGAATAACATGATGCAAGGAAACCACCAATACAGTATAACAGTATCCAAGACATAGCTCGAATCCCAATGTGTGAATATATTTATTGTCATCAAACACAAGGTAAACCACTCACTTAGCAACCAATGATGAGATGTCATCTGCTAAGTTCAAGGTCACCTACCCATAATGAAAGTAGGCCCAAGGTGCAAGGTAGGACTACAACTCTATGATGTATTGAGAATGGTCAACACATAGAGTCAATATAACTAAGGAATGGCCGACTCAGGATAAATAATCCCTTCAAACTATATGGAGACACTTAGGCAACATAGACTCAAATGTGCAAACTAGGACAACTTTGTGACACAGGAGACATCGATAGAGGCTTCATGGGAACTGGAATCTTAACCAGTCGACAGAGAAAATTGTGAACAATCAATACATATTTTTGGGCGTAGGGAAAGAAAAGTAGAATTCACTTAGAATTATTCCTAAGTATGGAGAAGAGCTAGAGAATAAGAGAAAGGAGTTGTGACAGAGGCAGCGGAAAGAAGGAAGCTGCACGACAGGAAGGAAGATGCACGACAGAAGAGGAAGTTGCAATAAAAGAGGAAGTCATGATAGAAGAGGAAGTTGTGACAGAAGGAAGGAATACGATAAGGGAAGATGTGATAGAATAACAATACCACAAGGTGTGCAAGTGCTATAACTACTAAAAAAAGACAGCAGGGATAAACAATCAGAAAGTGACAGGCCTTAAAAATCATGGGTATGAGCTCGACTAGAATTGGCAGCAGCCACATGTATGAAGGTATCGATATAATTTAGGTCATTAGTGCCTACTATCAAGTGTTACTAGAATGGGTAAGATGGCCTATGGGCTAAGCATAGGAATTCACTTGAGAAGGCGACAGGTAAAGAGTATGTAACAAGTCTGTAAAAGAGTCTATAAAAGGAGGAAACCAAGTTGTATGAGGGTAATATTCTATGTTGTTAGCGTCTTCACTGTTAGATTGTTAGTCTCTCCACCATTATTTGTTCTATGGCTGTTATTTATTAGTGTTTGTTAAGTGATTTTGAGTTGAAAAATCTACAGTTGAGTGCACAGAAGTGCAGAATAAGTTGAGTCGATCCAGGATGTGTGCAGATCATTAGAGGAGTCAAGTAGGGAGAGAGAGAAAGATAAGATCAGAGAACATGAGAGGAAGAAAGATTTTGTGTCAATAAAGAAGAATATCTAGAACAAAGTCTGTAGCTTAGTGAGCATATAAAAGGTGCATATATTTCTCATGCCATATGAAGATCACCTTTGTGGTTATCCCAGATGCATTCCCGCATTAGATTTTGTGTTTATGCATGAATATTGAATTTTTTTGAGCTACTTGTATAGATTTTGCATTGAATGAATGCTTATAGATTTCCTTATGAATGAATAGATGTATATCAATTGCATTGTTATAAGTTGAATACGTTCATGAAGCATTGGGTTGTGGTTATATTAGTTGCATATGAGAAGTTGGTTTGTGGTCTAGTTGTTCATAATAACCATAAGTAATCCATCCACATGCTTGGTTGAGTGCCTTGGTAAATGACCGAGGTAGCAGAAATTCCCCACCCAATTGCGGAGACTTGGTTCTATCAGTTACCCATAGAAAGATACCTCGGGTGAGACTGCATTTGCATCATAGATGTTATTGACTGGGATTTTCTCTGTCAGGCCGATATCTTGGGATTTATTTCGTTAAGTAGAAGGGACTAAACCTAGGTCAAGGTACTAAGAGGAGGGAGAAAAGATGAAAAAGGGTTTTGTTGACGGGACCGAATCGTTTCGGTGAGGGATATGTTGTGGGAACCAACAAAACCTTACATCTAAGATTGGGTGGATTTCAAAGTGGAACCCAATAGAGTGGTTGGGCCAATACCTCTATAAAAATATCCACAAGATTTCTTTTTTGAGCTTCCCATTGTGTTGCATGAGTGGTTTTCTAAGTTGGAAACCCAACAAAGAAATTCCCAAGGAGGAGAACCAAAGGAGTGGAATCCTCAGTTGATTGAGCAACTAAAAAGAGTGAGAAACCCTATGTCGAGGGCTGTAGATTTTTGGATAGATAGTATTTTGGAAGGATACATTACTGAGTTTGTTGTTAACAAAAAAAACTCATATAGTGAGGCAAAGCAAAAAAAAAATTCAAGGACCCTGTAGTAGATTTTTTCGTCTTTAAAGACATGGATAAAAATGCTTGTATGTGAAAAAGGCATCCTATGAATGTGAAAAGTGGATGTTGTGCAAAAAAAAGTGGGTATGTCGTAGTAGAACTCTGTGAAAAATTACACAAACTGAGTTGAGATGTTCCCTGGAGATAGTGGAACTGAACTGCAGTCTGGTTGTTTAAGAAGTGGAAGAATATTTTGTTCCAGAAAGCGAAGAAAGACTCTGATAGGAAGAGATATTTGTAGCACGACTAGAGAAGAATAAGACTATGAGCTTTCGTCATACTTGGATGAAGGGTATTGCAATGAAGAAGAAGAATATCAATCAATATCTGAAGGACAAGAAGAATCAGAAGAATCGACTGAAGCTCCAAATCCAGAATGCGAGTACGACACACCTAAAACACTGTGCACATCGCAAGAGGTAATATCTAGAGACTTATCTCCAAGTGCATTTGTAAATTAGTAGTAATAACGTTGTAACTAGTGGACAAGGGAGTCTGACTAGTCAAAATTGTGTTCCAACCATACCAGTAGTTAATACAATGGCTGGGACTAACATTAAGTTGCCAATATTGAATGGAAATGGGTTGGAAAACCCATAGCAACATTGTCTTCTCTATGAAGTTGTATGGACTGTGTGACAAATCCAGGATGAGAACATAAAGAAAGAGTAGATGATCACGAAATTCCAAGTTTTTGCACTACACTGTTACATGAAATTTTCTATAGTGCTAGTAGGAGTTTCCAAAAAAACGCTCGACCAAATTTGAGTTGGAATGATAGATTAGTTCAGGAAGTCAAAGTCTGAGTTGCAGTGCATTACTGAGATCAAAGAAATCAAAGAGCTACCTATAGAGTTTGTTTGGGACTTTGACCAGAGATTCAAAACATTAATGTCCAAAGTGAACTTCTAGATGTTAGATGTCAGATGCTTCATTGCTGCCTTATTGCCACACATATGGATCCCATTGATGCAACAGTATATTGTGTCACAGACATAAGCTGTAGAAATAAAAATGAAGCTAGAATCCTAGCCAACTAGAGAAATCGACGCAAGAATGATGTAGATTCAGTCGCATTTGTGTTGGCAGGAGTTTGGGTAAGTGAGTTGTGAAGCACTGCAGAGGCTTCACAATCTCATGTGACACTGCGCAAGTTAAAGGGAGCACAACGGGTGGAAAATAAACCGATTTTGAATATTTTATGCATATTTTTGTATCGTTTGACCATATTTTGTGGATATAGGTCATTAGTGGTTAAATCAGTTAGAATTTAGTTAGAAGTGGACCTTGAATGTAAAGGCGCAAGCCTATATATATATATGTGTGTGTGTGTGTGTGTGTGTGTGTGTGTGTATGTATGTATGTATGTATATATATTAGAATTTCAATTGTATAGATATTAGAATGAAGAAGAGTATGAGATGTGCATGAGACAAGACTGAAGTAAGAGATTAAGCCTTTTTGGTGATTTATGAGCGACTCTGTGGATTGATCTTTCTCTTGCTGTTGAGAAAGAATACTATTGTTTTGGCACTATTAACAATATGATATGACGGATATAGAGCTCAATCACTATTGTCCTTGTTCCTCTTGCATAAGCTGCTATGACGTTTCCTATCTTTATTTGTTGCGATGTCTTTGTTTTATGAGGAATGTAATATTACTGCGATGTTTTTTCCTGTTTTTTCTTTTGTATGAATGCAATTCTACTGCGATGAATAGTTGAATGTTGCAATTTGTTAGATCTACGATCGAAAATATAGATCTATGATGAATCCTGCAATATCTAATAAATGGTTCTACTAGATCTGATAGTTAAGCTGATAAATATCCGATGCCCCAATCCTCCTCCTTACTACTAGAAACATGGTTTAGAATAGCTCTCCCTTGATCATCTCGGGTGAGACTTCATCCACTCTATGGGTTTTTCCAAACAGGTTAAAACCTGTCTAGGCCAGTGCTCAAGGATATTGCACTGGTTGGGCATCGACATAGTGGGAGCCCTTGTCGACGAGGCTTTGTTGGTGGGTTTTCTCCAACAAATGGTTCCATTGTTGGGACCTCGTTGTGACTGAAGAGGAGGATATCTTGTGGCATCTGAGGAAACTGGAGATCCAAGATTGGTTTGACCTAAGACTATAAGAGTTTGCTAAAACTGAGAATCAGAATCCAAAGTTAACGACAGATGTATGGTTGGCGAGATACATTCACGACGTTCCTCATGAATGGTTTTTATGTGAGTTTCCTATCATACTCTACAAGTGGTTGGCGCGATTCACCTACAAAATGCGCAACTTCCAGGACCCCCGAAGTGATTCAAGAACTCCAAGAAACTGACAATAAGGCGTCATGGGATGTTGAAGTCTGGTTGGACAGTATTATGGAATGATACATTACTAAGTTTGTGGTTGATACCAACAAGTCCTACAGTGAAGCATAATAGGAATTTTTCAACGGACCACGAGGTAGGTTCTTATTGTCTCTGAAATTGTCAATCAAGATGCTTGTTTGTGAAAAGGGCATACTAAAGATGCACCTTGAGTAGTAAGACTTCGGTGTGTGGAGTCTGTGAACACTGCGATAAAAGGGGGGCGACGAATGGAAAGATAAGGGGTAGATGGGTGTAATTTTCGACAAGACTGTGAGGGAAGCCAAGGAAGGGAGTGGTTTTATAAGGGGAGGAGCAAGGTTCCAAGTAGAGAAGAGGCAGAGGATAGGAGATCCTACTGCAATCGAAATGCAAGACCGCGAAGGAAAACCACATAGGATGAAGCGGCCCTACAACAATGAAGAGGATGAGCAGACCCAGGCGACGCCCAGGGTGGCAGCAAATCCAAACCCTGGTAGCAACGTATCCACACCTCTGCACACTACTCCACCATCAGGAAAATATATGCAATCTGCATTGACGTGTCCGACGTGCCAAGCAGCATCTAGTAGTAAAGCAACATCTGCAGGAAGAAGTTCTAGGATGGCAAGAGACGATATGAAGCTACCTATGTTCCATGGAAATGGTACTGATGACCTAGAATAGTATTGGTTATTATGTGAGGAAATATGGGCTTCCAGAAAGACTACCGACAAGGATGTAAAGAAAGGCCAGTTAGTGACCACCCTTTGGGGTCGTGCGCTCGATTGGTACATGAGATTCATACAAGTACTATAGGGGACTGTGGTGAAGACCTTGGATGAGATTCAAAAGGGACTACTTGAAGAATTCAAGAAACCAAAATCTAAAGCACAATACATTACAGAGCTGAAGGAAATCAACCAATTCCCTAACGAGACGGTTTGGGACTTTGATCAGAGGTTTAAGAATCTGATGGCACAGGTCAGCTTCAATATGAGTGATGTCCAACATAAATAATGGTTCATTATGGCACTGGTCCCTCATATATGACACCCATTAATGCAACAAAAGATCGTGATGCTGAGCAAGGCTCTAGAATTTGTGATGAAGCTGGAAGCTTCACCTATTAGAGAAAATTTTGTTGGCATGAACCAAATCTAGGTGCAGTTGGTGAACATGACAATTCATTTTCAGGATATCAAGAAGGAAAAAGATGAACATGATGACTTATGGTGTACACGGTGTCACGTGGATGGACACATGAAATATACTTGTCCTTCTTTTCAGAATTATATACTCTCATGAGTGTCGAACTCATTAAGTTTCAATAGCGTGTGGTGGTGTTGCATATGTCAAGTATATGGGCACTGACATGAAGATTGTACCGACATGCAAAAAATGGTTACAAATGCAACAAGCTTATATTGCACCTTCTGTCGCTCAGTGGGGCATGAGGATAAGGACTAGAGGGCCTATGATCTACTTCAAGAGTGGACCTATGATACATATTTTGTGAAAGGTGAAGATCCTTGCATGGTGCAATAGCCACATGTGCTACATCTGCCACCTCAATTCTAGTACACGCCGCCACCGCAGATGCAATTTATTTCATTGCAACCATAGAAACAGACTACACCTCAGCCGCAGTTTCCATCGATGCCATAGTACACTCAAACCCCAATGGCACCACCACAGCAGTAGTATGTCCATGCATTGCACTATGTTCAATAGTATTTGAATCCCCCACAATAAAAAATGGCACAACCCCAGTATTGGAAGCAGGTAGCTCAACCACAATATCAGCAGTAAGGAGGATACTGTGGAGGATTTGGATTCAGAGGAAGATGAGGTTTTGGCCATGGAGGAGGATGAGGTCGTGCATCAATCCAATGTTACAACTGTGGGACATTTGGCCACTATCAGAGAGATTGTCCCCATTTTCAATGTGTGTACTACACGGTGAATGATCATACTGTTGAAAATTGTCCTTAGTTGATTGCGTGATGGCAGGGCAACAATTTTTTGCTGTTACAAAATCAGAATCAGTTCCAGAATCAAATACAAAACCAACAAAAAATACAGAATTAATGGCAGTCCCAAATTCTAGTACAAAATCAAAATATCAATCAACCTATGAAGCCACCAGTGAACCAAAATCCACCACCAAATCAAACTCCACCGCAGAACCAGAATCAAGGGTCGACGGTTGCGACCATTCTAGCATAACCACGAAGAGAGGATGTTTATTTTAGGATTGTTACTCGAGGAGGCACGATGACTACAGAAGATGGACCGCGACCATAAGAGACTACCAATGAAAAAATCCCCCACTGGAGTCTTCTTCGTGCTTTCAGACTCTCTAAAATTGAAAGCATCATTGAGAATTTACCTTCTCGGGCTCACAAAAAATCCATGAGATTGTACCATAACGGTGTCCCTAAACACCCCCCCACAGTAAATAGTTTGGTAGCATTCCTACATTGGGTTGCCTTTGTTCAGAGTACTCTACAATGTGTCTTCCTTGGATCCCATCAGTATCAACCAAGTATTTCCCATCTGCAACGACATTCTCGGTATTACAGCTATGATCCCATTCCCATGAGTCAGTTTCATTTTCTGCCTAGTCCACCCTGTCGTCATACTCTGAACAAAGGAATTTTGAGTCTCTTGCACTCTCCCTGCCCCTGTTCAGTTCTTTCCCTTCCCCCCCCCATTCAGTGAGTCAGTCCACAGATTGCTTCATACCTTTTGGTTATCTCCCTCATGCTCCTGGTCAAGAAAACACCATTTCCTTGACTAGGTGTAGGTCTCCCTCTATCGATGTCAACACACATATCCCATAGGATAGACTCAGAAGTCCCTGTACCTTGGTTTCATTAACATCATCAATGAGTTCCTTGGACCAATTGAGAGGAGTCTTTAGTGCCTCTTGGGATGGTTGTTTCTCACGTGCTCGAATTCAACTCCATCATTGCATCGTTGAGATACGTATAGGGTTTGTTCTACACAGTACTTGGTTGAAGACCCCGGAGGTCACCCGACTCTAGCACATTGATGAGTCTACTCAAGGGACCTAAACAGGTTATGTCCCTTGTGATTTCCAGGTTATGTTGGAGACAGTGTTCAAAAGCCCCAACAGTGCTTCGATATAGCTTTATGATTGATGTAGCATACTTGTACCATAGAGACTCTGACTCTCAATCGAAGAGTCCACACAGCTATGAACCAGATCCAGCAGATCGCCAGTCATGAAGATATAGCATTCCATGAGAATGCCATGGGTCCAATGTACCATATCAGTATTGTATTCAGCCTCACATGGAGGAAACCATTATTGTAACATCAGTTGTATATGATCAGTTGTTGTATTTGAGAGCATAGATCAAATTATTCTTTTGACATTGTCACAAGCATGGGGATGCCCAACTTGTCCATATACATGTCACACATTTATTATATCTCACCCATTAATGGGAACCAAATTAATACAAAAACCAAAAGCCACCATGCCCCAGCCCCGGAAGCACCACCTCTACACAGCAAATCCTATGATGTCCATCGACCATACGTTGAGCTCCTGCCCTCACACATTAGGGGACAATCTGTTAACCCAAAAATCCCCCACTTAGATCTTAATGGCCTACATCACCCAAGGACACCATCTCACAACTCTCATATCACTCCATTAGACCTTCCATTAGACCCCCACACCTCCAAAATAGCCTAAGGATGAAGAAAAAGGGCTAAAAACCCAAAAAATGAACCCAAAATAGCCCCCTAGGAGCTAAAGCCCTAAAAAAGAGGCTAAAACCCTTAAAGGGGATAAATTTAGGGTAGAAGGGGCTAAAAGCCCAAAAAAGGGGCTAAAGTCCTGACCAAGGGCTCAAAACCCTAAAACCCCTTGGAAAAGCTATAAAAGGAGGGTGGGGGGTCACTCTCAAAACACTTCTCCCATTGCCTATTGTTATGCTACCCGTGGATGCTTTCAGTCCTTTGCCTCTCAAACCACCCACGCTCCCTCTCCTTCATTTCCATTCCCCTTTGATCCATTGCTCCCAAACCAAGAGAGGTGCTCCCATGAGCTAGGGCATGGTGGCCCATTCCCACCAGAGAAGGTATATTTGTGATTTTATGTTTATTTCTTTGCTTCTTCATATGCTTTGCTTTCTAACCCTTATCTCCATTTGCAGGTTTGTTATTAACATTGTTTTGCAGGTTTTTCATTGTAGCTCAGGTTTATTTGCAAGTTTTAAGAAGTATAAACCCTGACCCATTTTCTACAGAGGGGTTCACCAATGCTTCATCTCCTTCTTTTTGTTCTATTCTTATCTTATAATTTAGTTTAGCTTTAGTTTTCTGTTCTTAGCCTTAGTGTTGGTTTACTGTTCTGCTTCTGTTATTTCTGCTTCATTTCTCTGCATTTTCACCATTAGCAGGAACCAACCCTTGTGCCCTATAGGCATAAGGGATCCATTCCTACCCCTATAGCAGGGATAAATCCTTGCTACAGAACTGGCAACCATACCAGGTCGATCCCACAGGATCGCTACACCAAAATTTTTATTTTTCAAGTTTTTAAAATTTTTGCCCTAGCTTCTCAAAAATTTCATGTTAAAATCTATCTTAAATCTTGTTTATTTTCTTTTTTAGTTACTACCAAAGCCTCTGCTAGCCAAAACCGAGTCAGATTGACCCCAGTACCAGCTACTGTCAACCAGATCTGACTCTGTCTCACCAAAAAACCCCATTCTGGAGCAGGGCACTCATATCGGAGAAAAAGGTGAGACTGGGGCACACTTAATGGGAAAACAGGTGCACCCAGGGTGCACTTAATCCCCTGATAAGTGTGACTTCAGCCTAAAAACTCAAGTTGTAGCTATTTCTGCATTCTGTGCGACCCCCTCGCTCATTTCTGAAAAAATCTCGTGGCCCCCTCGCTAGATTTGGTCATAAATGTGCAGCCTGTCAAACAGAACTTTAATTTAAGATTAATAGACAGTAATTTTTAGTTTCAGAGGACAGTTAGTGCATCCCAGCTACCTCTGTCCACCATTGCAGGTCATTTTCAGTTTCTGCTTTTATTGTTTGTAAATTATTTCATGAACAATGTGTAAATGTTAAGTAAACCATTATGGGTTAATAAAATGAACCTAGTCTAACTAAAAGCAACTTAAAAGTAACCATCTTGCTTCCCCCTTCCTCCTCTACCCATTCATCACCCTCTGGGTATTCTGGGATACGACGAAGGGCAAGCTCATACAGATCTAGGCACTCTATGATATTGTTCCAAACCACTAAAATCGGGTGACCTGGAAGGTAGAGGGGGTAGAGAAGGAGGGCTTCTCACGGAGCTAAGCGTCCTCCCTGTTGACCAACCTAGAATCTGGGAGGTGACCTGAGGATCTACGAATGGGCTTATTCCCATTTTTTTGAGAACCCAACACCTTCTCTTGGTTGAAGAGGAATATCACTGTGAGGTAGACATCTAGTTAGGCCAGAAAATATTCAGGGTTAATCACTGTACTTGTTTACAATTTCTGTTTATACTTGCATACACAACCACAATGATATGAACTCTACCATGATGAATTCATAAACCATATTTTAGCAACCAAATACCATAAAAACAAGCAAACAACCACACCATACCAAATAATTAACCCAACTCAGTTCATGACGCTGAGTAAGACTTAAAATTTACTAATTTACAAAAATTCAAAACAACTCTGCAGTCTTTGAGGACATAAGTCCCTGACCACTTCAAATGTGGGAAGTACTTGGGCTTTTCCCAGAAACTCATTGTGAGGAGTACCACAGGAACCCCAAAGTAGCTGGCCGCTGAGAGGAATTGCCAAGCGAAACGAGCAACGACCCCTTCCGATTGAGTAGAAACACCTATGAGGAATAAGCTAAGCGTTGTCTTCTAGAAGTCTTGGTGGCTGAGTGACCACCTGCAGCCAATAGGAATCCATTGAAACTGGGATCCAAATATCATTCCCACCAAGTTTCAGACATAAAATCTAACACAATTGATCCTCCACGTTCTTCCTCATGCCTAAGAGGCGAACCACCACCATTTGGAACACTCGGTTGACACCATCGAAGTGTTCTCATTGATCTCCCACACCATCAGTGGGCCACATAGCCTCTAATTCTGATTCAGATCCATATCAGTCTAAACCAGACCTCCATTCTACACCATCAAGCCCCATGGCTAGTGTAAATTTGGATCCATTTTTCAGCATACCCATAGCAAGTGGACCCATGTCCATATCACAACCTGTCACTCACAACCAGGAAAGTGGCCCTAGCACAGTCATGTAGACTGTCATTGGTCAGTTTCCACACCTATAGTGACCATCCAAGCTGGCCCACTTGCAACACATGGGGGCAGTGGCCCTTCCACACACACAACCCCTCCTACCACACAGGGGGGCAGCGGACCATCCACTTACATTGCCCCTACTGTCATACATGGGGGAAATGTCCCCACCACTCATATTATCCCACCCACAACACTTGGGGGCATTGGCCCATCTACAATGGTGCCACCGCAAGCACCCCAAGCTGTGCAGATGCACTATGCACCTGCAAACTGTTAGTTTTTCATCATATAAGCTAGCATTATGTTCTTAGGATATTTTCACTGAGAGAATAACAAGCACAGCAATAAAACATAAGCACATCACAAGAGACAAGAGACACAAAGAGTTTTCCTCGGGGAAACCATAAAGGAGAAAACCCCGCAACTTCCTCAGAGATAGAATCAGCACCAAAACAGTAAAATCCCAAAACAATAAGATGCACTCCCGACAGCAGTAGTATTCTTCTTGTTTAGTCGCAGTGTATTTCCTTCCTCACTAATGTGCCACACTTAAGTGAGTGAGTGATGTGTTACAAGTGATAAATAGAGAGGCTCTCACTCTCTATTTATATTCTTCTATTCACTTGAAGTGCACTCCAACATGTCGGCCTCACTTAACAATTACTTACTAGAGTCAACATCTCTAGGAGTTTCTAATAACCCTAGTGCCCCACCACTTGTGGGGACTTTGCCTCCTCTTACCAATAGGAGGGTAACACAATGGTGGGGACTATTGCCCCGACTTACAATGACTCACCTAGGGCCGACTTCACTAGGATAGTCTAATAACCCAAGGGCCCCACAACTGTTGGGACTTTAACCCTTGACCAATAGGAGGGTTACCCACAATGACTTGACATGACTTTCTCATTATAGAAACTTCCTGAAATAAACATCGAGGTATGACATGACTCAAATACATTACAATACATCCTGAAATGAGCATCAGGTTACAATAGATAATAAATATAAGTGAATACATTTCGAAGTTACAATTACATCAACACTCCCTCTTAACTAGGAAGGTATTCTTTCAACACAATTTTCAGCACTGGTCTTCTTCTCTGTATCAACTGGATCATCTTGTCATTTGCATCTTGATTCTTCTAAGTCTTCAAGTCATCTTCATCTTCAAGTCATCTTCACTAGATCTGGATCATCTCTAAATCTGGATCATCATGGAACATCATCACTGGATCTGGATCATCTCTCGATCTATATCAACATGGAACATCATCACTGGATCTAGATCATCTCTCGATCTGGATCAACATCACTGGACTGGATCTGGATCATCACTCGATCTGGATCAACATCATTGGACTAGATCTGGATCATCACTCGATCTAGATCATCACTGCTGTCATCACTAGATCTCGATCATCACTCGATCTGGATCAACATCACTAGACTGGATCTGGATCATCATTCAATCTGGATCAACATCACTGGACTAGATCTGGATCATCACTTCTGTCATCACTGGATCTCAATCATCACTCGATCTGGATCATCATGGTGCTATCTCATGATTCTTCTCGTCATAGGAAGTTCTACAGAGCCAGCCCTTTTTCATGCTGGTTGTAGGCCTACCCATCATGTAGGTCTTCGCCCAGCACTTACATCTGACCTACTCGTCAGAAAGGCACGCCCAGCACTTACATCTGACCTACTCATCAGAAAGGCACACCCAGCACTTACATCTGACCTACTCGTCAGAAAGGCATAGCACTCACATTCACCAGCGTGATAGGACATCACATCACTAACATTTGTGAAAAGGCTCAGCACTTACATCTAACCTACTCATCAGAAAGGCACATCCATCTAGACAGGAACACATCCTATCACAGTGATGGAAGACTCCCATCCAGATAGGAACACATCCTATCACAGTGATGGAAGATTTTCCCACTTTAATCCAGACAAGAACACATCCTATCACAGTGATGAAAGACTCCCATCCAGACAAGAACACATCCTATCACAGTGATGGAAGATTTCAGCACTTACATCTGAGCACTTGGGACCACATCCCTCAGTCTCTCTAGAAAGGCTCTGCACTTACATCCATCCAGAAAAGAACACATCCTATCACAGTGATGGAAGGGCTTGCACTCACATCTAATCCTATGAGAACACATCTCAGCAGTCATATCCGAATGGTCCCCAGTCCTTGACTGAGCTACCTGGTAACTGACCAGGTGCCTCCATTCTCCTAGAGAAGGGCAGTTTCCCTTACATCCGACCTGCTCGTTGGAATGGCCAACACTCACATCTGACATGGAAGGAAATAAATCCTTTAGCCATGAACAGAATGGTTCAGCCCTTACATCTGATCAAGTGGGAACACATCCCTCTATCACATCAGAATGGCTACTCAGTCCTACACTGAGTGATCCTAGTAATTGACTAGGTGCCTCCATTCCTAGAATGGCAATTGCCCTTACATCTGTCCTACTCGACAAAATGGCCAGCACTCATATCTGTGATGAAGGGAGCAACCCTATCACCATGACAGAATGGCTCAACCCTTATATCTGACCTACTTGTCATAATGGCTAGGGATCTCAGCACTCATATCTGACATGGAAGGAACCAATCCTCTCACCATGACAGAATGGCTCAGCCCTTACATCTGACCATGGAAGGAACCAGTCCTCTTACCATGTCAGAATGGCTATGGGTCTCATCACTTTCTCTTGGAGGGAACCTCGATCTAGAGAACACCAAGTCTCTCCCTGAAGTACTCGAACTTCAGCCTAGCCAATGGCTTCATTAATACATCAGCTATCTATTCCTCCGTCTCAACATACTGGAGCTTCACTGCTCCTCTCTGCACCATATCCCTGATATAGTGATACTTGATCTCGATATGCTTCGACTTTTCATGGAACACTGGATCCTCTGACATCTTCACGCAACTCTGGTTATCACAATGTATACAAGTAGCATCCAACTAGAGATCAAATATATCATATAGTAGCTTCCGCAGCCATACTTCCTCACAACTAGCTGAACAAACTGCGACATACTCTACTTCAGCTATACTCAGTGCCACACAGGATTGCTTCCTGTTAAACCAAGAGATCACACCTGATCCCATACTGAAGCAACATCCCGAAGTATTCTTCCTGTCGATGGCACTGCCTGCTCAATCTGAATCAACATAACCCTCTAGGTTAATCTTTTGATTCGCATCGTACTTGAGCCCATAATAACCTGTACCCCTGCATGCTTTGCAATCATCAGGTGAACATGTCTCAATGTGTTCACAGCAAAGCAAATATCTGGTCTCAGGTACATCAAGGACTCAATCATATCATCAACTGTCTATGATGAAGCATCACTTAACAGCTTCAGGTTCGATGCCATAGGTGTGGTCATGCAGTCTATCATCCTGAACCTATTCAGGATCTCTACTGCATACTTCCCTTGTCCACACCTCCATGCCTATAAAATAGTGCATCGACACATAACAGGAGCATCACTAGTCTTCTGCCTTCAACCTTGAAGCAAAGGTTGGAATCCACTTTACTCTCAATAAAGCCTAGAGTCATCAGTAATCTACCCATCCTGTCATACCATGTTGAACCTCAAGATATTCTGTAGTCACTCCCTCTGAAGCGAAGCATCATACTCCCTCTGTCTTCCGTGCTCTATACACTGAAAACATTCTATAACGGAGTGACAAGTAGCTTCCTATGCTACTAGTATTCTATGTATCCATATAGTGTATAGACTTGCATCTTCAACCTTGTATCAAAGGTTAAGATCTTCATCAGGCACATCATGTATGTGTTTAAGCTCTTAACATCATTCTTCTTGAACTGGTCTTCCTTTTCTTCTTGGTGGCTGGAAGGTTCTGCATCAATGATGTCACTGCACTCGTCATATTATTCTTTGTCTTTGAACTATCGTCACTTGTTCTTCGGAACAAGTCTTCATTCTTCTTTGCTTGTAGGCAATTATGTATGCAATATTTCCTACAAGTCAAATGCATTTGTATGGTTAGAACATTTCATAAGGAATATTCATACTGGCAAATACTTATGCATAAATATATGATCTTGCAACTACTTTAGCCAATACAACATTCATCCATATCTCACTGAAACTTTCTAGATGCCTTCCATCTCTACCAGGACAACATTGAGATTGTGCACTAATCCAATATGTCAGCAAAGAGGTTTCAATCTAGATAAGTAGCAATGGAGAATTTGTATAGCACCATGAGCTAATTACCCATCACATGCATATTAGTAGTATACTGTCGTTAATGCAAATATCCTATCATGCATGATACAATAACTGAATATAAACAAATGCATAACAAAACAATATCATGAAATGACAATTGAATACTTATCTTTATTTGATTCATGGGTGTACTCCTTCTTGAGCCTTCAACTTCATCGTCTTCTTGATTCATGATAGAATTGTTTCTTATCCAAATGCCAAGGAGTATAAGAGGTGCTTCAAGAGTTGAGTCCTTCGTATTCCTCATTGCTTGAGGGATCTTCTTTGGATGGTAAGAGCTTGATCTTCAGTTGCTCCCACCTTCTCTTCTGGCACACATTCCTTGAATGAATGAATCCCACGATCCTAGGAGGCCATTCAAAATGGCCATCACCACTTTTACATTCTTCACTTCTTCTTTTACCGCTTCAAGTTGTTCTTTGATTTGAGAGACTCTTATGACTGCATGGTCTCTGCATTCTGGATCTTCACATTCTTCAACTGGTTTCTTAGGGTCATCTTTTGATGTATGTTCTTCCCTTCAAATATCTTGGTTAAGTAATCAAACCTCATTGGTGTCTTTAGGGAAGACACTCGTGGTACAAGTTGATCCGTGACTCAATCAACCATGATCTTCTTGGCCTTGACCAAGTTCTTCTTGTGTAAGGCTTCTAGCCTCATCTCCCTCTGAAACTGGAACCTCTCTACTCATGTAGGTGTCCAATTTATTTTAGTCAGAGAGATCATATACTTCTATGCTTGGAAGTTGTGACCTTCACCAAGCGTATCATCAAGCTGATGTGATAGATCACGTTGAAATGAGAACCTCAAATGAAAATAGCAAAGGATTAGATCTTACCGATTTGAGGTGTCCATCTTGGTTCCGGAGCTAGTTGATCTAGGGTTTGTCACAGAAACCCTAATTTTCAAAACTTGGAATATTTTAGATCTGATTGGATAGACAGATAGATCTCTTCAAATGGTCCTGTCCAATGTACTCCTTTTCTGAAAATAGTGGAGGGAAGCTCCCGGAACAGGAAGCCCTAGATTTCCAATTTCTTCTACAGAAATGCCTGTTACTGTTTCTATGATATCTCCAAAATTACTGATCCTATATGTCTGAAATTTCGTACTAAGGTAACCTCTCATGTCCCTAATATAACACCATAGGTTTCATCAGAATTGGTTTCACCATTTTGGATTTATGATCCTTTTCCCAAGGTGACCTATTACAAGATTGCTCAGAATAGCGAAGTTGTATGGAATTCCACGTGTCACTGGTTCATCTTCTGAGTCTGATATTTGGAAAATTGAAAGTACAGTCCATTACCTTTCTATAAAATCTTCAGGAATTCCATTTGGACCTCTGTAGCCCAAGATATTGCAATTCTCCCCAGGTGTCCTGTTTAGGGATGAATTCTAGAAGAGGCTGGAACCCTAACTTGGAGACATCATATCTCCCAGAATATAGTGAACATGAGGTGGATTTTTGTACACAGTGTTCATCCATATTTTAGCTTTGGCCCCTGTGATTTTAAGATTTTGAGACTTCGCCAAACTCGGAATATAGCGACTGTACCAAAACCTATCAGTTTTAGTATTTAGGGTTTTTCCAGCTCGGGGTCAAACTAGGGTTTGACTTTCCTGGAGTTTCACCCAACCAAATTTCTTGATCCAGGTCTCTATACTTTGGTTTTGATGAGGAGAAAAATCCTATGCTGGTGTCACTCAAAAATTCCTCTTTTGTAGAAAGCCCTAATTTTCACATCGAAAACTGAAAATGCTCGGAATCGAATTCTGCTTCGACAGAAAGATGCGCCCTTCAATGGAGAGTCATTCTAGCACACTTTTGCTTATGGATTGTGGAGAGAGACCCAAAAAGTAAGAATCCATAGCTTCTATAGCTGCACAATGTCTTCTTCTCAGGTTAGCTCTGATCCCATGTTAGTTTTTCACCATATAAGCTAGCATTATGTTCTTAGGACCTTTTCACTGAGAGAATAACAAGCACAGCAATAAAACATAAGCACATCATAAGAGACAAGAGACATAAAGAGTTTTCCTCGGGGAAAACATAAAGGAGAAAAACTTGCAACTTCCTCAGAGATAGAATCAGCACCAAAACAGTAAAATCCCAAAACAGTAAGATGCACTCCCGAGAGCAGTAGTCTTCTTCTTGTTTAGTCGCAGTGTATTTCCTTCCTCACTAATGCGCCACACTTGAGTGAGTGAGTGATGTGTTGCAAGTCATAAATAGAGAGGCTCTCACTCTCTATTTATATTCTTCTATTCACTTGAAGTGCACTCCAACATGTCGGCCTCACTTAACAATTACTTACTAGATCCGACATCTCTAGGAGTGTCTAATAACCCTAGTGCCCCACCACTTGTGGGGAATTTGCCTCCTCTGACCAATAGGAGGGTAACACAATGGTGGGGACTATTGCCCTGACTTATAATGACTCACCTAGGGCTGACTTCACTAGGATATTCTAATAACCCAAGGGCCCCACAACTGTGGGGACTTTAACCCTTGACCAATAGGAGGGTTACCCACAATGACTTGACATGACTTTCTCATTATAGAAACTTCCCAGAATAAACATCGGGGTATGACATGACTCAAATACATTACAATACATCCCAAAATGAGCATCAGGTTACAATAGATAATAAATATAAGTGAATACATTCCGAAGTTACAATTACATCAACACAAACCCCACCCCCATCGTAGCCCCATCCCACATCAACTTGGGGTCAAATCTGCCCTTCATGGATCATCTTAACTTGCCTAATTTTGCTAGATTAACGAATAACCCCATAGGCCACCAAGATTTTTGGCCACCCATGCCAACTAAGCTGCCATCAGACATCCTGTTGTAATCCTACAGATCACATAAGGTTACCAATAATACATACAACAGTATATACAGATGCAAGAGACAAGAACTGATAACATGAACAGATTATATTATTC
>LPNX010309974.1:0-10457 GCA_001517045.1 Pseudotsuga menziesii | reverse complement strand
AAATGTGATGATGATGTCATCATCACATTTTTTCAGGTATTTCTTGTTTTTGGGGTAGAGGGGTCCGTCAAAAGTATGCAGTGTGGGTACTCATTGGATGCGGAATCAAATTCTACATCCAACGAGCTCTCTTGATCGAAATTTGAGTAAAAACACAGGGAGATATGTCGAAAATACGAACACAAAAAGTAGTTTTTTTCTTTCTTCCTCCAAAATTAATCAATATTATTTTATTATTTTAACTATTATTTTATTGTTTTCCTTAGGAGGCCCATTTTAGACCCCAAAATTCCTCTAATAATTTTCCTTCCCAACTTCATACCCCTTCTTTGGATGCTTACCTACCAAGCAACTAGGACATACTCCATCTGATGTATGGATGAGTGGCAAGCCCTCAACCATTTTTCCTTTGTTAAGTTGCTGGAGATATTTGAAATTGAGATGCCCAAATTTCTCATGCCACAACATTCTGGTGTTATTGGCATGAGTCAATAAAGATGCTGGATGTGAAGTAGATAGGAAATAGGAGATCTCATATGCCTTTGAGGTATTATTAGCAAACCCTTTTCTATGATATTTCCAGTAGATTTTTCAGTGATTTATATTGAACCAGATTTGGAAGTAAATCTATTGGGAGAGCCTCTATGAGTAATATGATAAACATACAACATATTTGTTGCAAGAGAGGGAACATAGAGAACATTCTTGAACTCACCATGCTGGATTTTCATAGAACCTCTCCGAGCAGCTGGGATTTGGGAGTCATCTTCCATATGAATTCTAGGTCCTCTTGGTAGAGTGAGAGTGTAAAGGATTCCCTATAGACAACCATATGGTTGGATGCTCCTGAATATATCAAGTAAGCTTTTGACTGAGTGAGGCCTGCCTTCAAGGCATGGCATCTCTCATGATCTTTTGTTGGTTGTCTAGCATTATATTTCTTTGCTCCTTGTGGGAGGGAAATATTGTTCTATTCAAGGAGTGTTGACAGTTGGTCGATTCTATTCTTCGTGCATTGGTTCTAAGGATGAAAGGCTCTCATACTGTATGTAAACTTAGTATTCTCTAATTTCTTCTTTTTATTGGAACCTAAGGCTCCATTGGAAGATATAGGATTCTCCTTTGGCTTCGAATAAGTGGTTTTGGTCTCCTTCCCTTTGTGCTTCCCTCTTACTTTCGCATTGTTTGATTCTGTCATCAAGAGTGCTTGATTCTTGGAGGTTTGAATCACTTGTTAGGATTATTAATATTCCCTTGTCCAAATTTGGTCATATGTCTAAATCAGGAGTCATGTCTAAATCAGGAGTCCATCCAATCTATTTATAGTCATTAGCACCATTAGGTCCACTTGGCCTAATTGGGGCACATGTTTCAGTTATTAAAGTGTGGGGAACACTAATTGAGGCTTACTGCCACTGCTTGCACTTAATTACATCAGCTTAGGAGCCTCCTACACCAATCCCTACAATTTAGGAGCCACTGGGAGTGGTAAAACCAACTAAGGTCAGTTCAGTTCAGTTAATGACTAGTCAAGCTAAGTTAGGAGTCAGTTACATTCAGTTCTAGTCCTCTACATTTAGTTAGCACTAGGTTTACTTGACTGCACTCATGAGGGGCACATTTCTCACCTACCACAGTCGGTTAGCCTTAGTCAACACTAAATGTAACACTTGAGTTGTGTTTTAGAGCTCCGATGAACTCCAGTTATGGTTTAGAAAAGGTCAGTTAACTACTGAGTCCTCCAATAGTGATTTAGACAAGGTCTTAGTTACCTACAGTCAAGTAGAGTCTATCAATTCAAATTTCCTCACGTGGATTCGAATTTCATGTGGCTATTAAATTCATTGTACTTCATTGTAATTATTATCCGATTACTTTTTTATTAATGAAAGCATTCACAGCTGCAAGCCATTTTTTCACTATTTCATTCTTCAATTCCTAAGTAAATTGTGTGATCTATTTTGAAAGTTGTGTGTTTGTCCATAGATCTATGTGCTCAATTTAATATGGTATCAAAGCATTGGTGGACAAGACACCTCTCCTCCTTAGATCTCCAGCTGGATCATTTTTTTTAGCAAATTGCTCCTTCCAGTACTGCACCAGAAGCGAAGAATTTACCACTTAATATCCCAAGTTAGGAAATTTTTTATCAAGCTTGATTGATCAACTATGCTGGGTGTGAAGGAAATTCCAAAAGTGCAGACTGTCGACCTTACTTTGTATGTTTGATTGTGTGATAGGTTATCCATTTTTCTTACAGCATTCGCTACAAGCAACCTCTTCTTCTCATTGCATTCGCTACAGGAGCTCAGTCCTTCTTACTACATTCAAAATGGCTCATCCAGTGGAGCCTCTCAATCCCTTCAACTATCACCAGTGGAAGGATGACATGGTGGTAATGCTCCACACCAAGTAGCTCTTCAGACTCATAGAAGACACAAAGGAAGAGCCAAATTTAGATAAAGACAAAGATAAGTACATGAATAGGCTTGATGAAGCCCACGGACACTTGCTCTCCTCAGTCTCTAGAGATCTTTGATTCCACATCCAAGAATTGAAGACTCCCAAGGAGGTTTGGGACAAGATTGCCTCCTTATTTGATAAGCAGGATGAGATGAGGATCCATCAGCTAGAAAATGAACTGATTACTCTCAATCCATCCAATTTCGAATCTCTAAATGAATTCTTCACAAAGTTCAAGAACCTGATATATCAGTTGAAGCAATGCAAAGTGAGGAAGGATGAATATCAGCTCATCCTTTCCATTCTCATAAAGCTCAATGTAGACTACTTAGTCTTTGTATCGACCTTCCAAACAGTAAGGCCCACTACTCCAAATTGGAAGATGCCCACTCTTAATGCCTTCATCCAATCTCTCATTTCTGAGAATGACAAATTGATCCAAATGGGGATCATTCGATCTCCCAAAGATCTAGCTCTGGTTGCAAGAGGAGATAAGGTAGCAAATGACAAAGGGAAGCAAAGGGATGAGTCCCCTGTGAAGAAAGAGCAATCAAAAGAACCTTCAGGTTCAAAGAGAAGCAAGAAGAATGGCAAAGGAAAGGTCCTCTGCTCTTACTGTGGAAGGGGCTTTCATTCTGAAAGCTCCTGTATGAGAATACAACTTGATGAAATGGCTCTTCTTTTGAAGAAGCATAACATTTTTGTACCTGCTAGCGCAAGGAAGGATGACTCTAAAGAAGAAGAAGATGAAGAATAACAAAGGAAAGGCCATGCACTGAAGACTTGCTACACATCAGCACATGTCTTCCTCATTGATTCTGGAGCTTCCAACCATATGGCTGCATCTAGAGAATCATTCTCTTCTTTTTAGTCTTTTGATGGTCCTAGTATCCAGATCGACAATAACAAAAAAGTCAAAACAAAGGGGACGGGCTCTTTCAAAATTGAACATGGAAGGTTCAAAGATGTGCTATTTGTTCCTTCCCTAGCTTCAAACCTCTTATATGTCAATCAGATGACCCATACTGGATCTCCAAAGCAAGTGATCTTTGGTCCTGACTCAGTGGAGATCACAGATATCTCTACTGAGAGCATCATAGCAAAGGGTACTACAAATCATGCTTCAAAAGCATATGAGTTCTCACATTTCATGCCTCTTTCAGAACCAGTGCACTCTCAACAGCCACTTGCAAGGGAAGGTAAAATGATTGCACCTACTTCTACTAGTATTGTAGATCCATCTTTATCAGTTTATGAGATTAAGATTCAGGGTGAATCAGATCTAGATTCAGTCCCTACTTCCAAACTGGAAGCTAGGAAGATGACTGGAAACTCACGTGACACTCAGAAAGGAAAGACCCTTGCTCTATGCCATGCAATCTTACCTTCTTCGGAGAGATGCAATAGACTCTTTGTAAGATGCTATATGGAAAGGGCTCAGTATTACTACATTTAGAAGAATGGATATGATCATACACCTCTTCATTCAGCAAGAGATAAAGGTTACATTCCTCCTTCCTTCCATCATCATTTTTGGAGAAGAAAGAGAAGTCTAGATGCCAGGCCCCATAATACCTATGCACAACACACCATGCATGCTATTCGCTACCTCACAGAGATGAATATTGCAGCAACATATTTTCAAGTTTTTCAAACTTGAGACTTGATTCTACCTGCTTAGATAGAGGGGGGGATTTTTCCCATGTGGTTTTTTCCCCAGCTCCTTGTACTAAGCAGTTACTTTATTTTACTTAATGTAATGGGTAACCTATGGTATTAGTTACCAGGGCCCATAGTTTGTCCAAGTTAGCATTCAGGGGGGGTGTTAGGATTATTAATCCTCCCTTGTCCAAATTTGGTCATATGTCTAAATCAGGAGTCCATCTAGTATATTTATAGTCATTAACACCATTGGGTCCACTTGGCCTAGTTGGGGCACATGTTTCAGTTACTAAAGTGTGGAGAACACTAATTGAGGCTTACTGCCACTAATTGCACTTAATTGCATTAGTTTAGGAGCCTCCTAGACTAATCCCTACAATTTTGGAGCCACTGGGAGTGTCGAAACCAACGAAGGTCAGTTCAGTTCAGTTAATGACTAGTTAAGCTAAGTTAGGAGTCAGTTACATTCAGTTCTAGTCCTCTACATTCAATTAGAACTAGGTTTACTTGACTGCACTCATGAGGGGTGCATTTCTCACCTACTAGAGTCAGTTAGCCTTAGTCAACACTGAATCTAACACTTGAGTTGTGTTTTAGAGCTCCGATGAACTCCAGTTATGGTTAGACAAGGTTAGTTAACTACTGAGTCCTCCAATAGTGATTTAGACAAGGTCTTAGTTACTTACAGTCAAGTAGAGTCTATCAATTCGAATTTCCTCATGTAGATTTGAATTTCATGTGGCTATTAAAGCCATTGTACTTCATTGTAATTATTATCCGATTATTTTTTGATTAATGAAAGCATTCATAGCTGGAAGCCATTTTTGTATTGTTTCATTCTTCAATTGCTAAGTAAATTGTGTGATCTATTTTTTGAGTTGTGTGTTTGTCCACAGATCTATGTGCTCAATTTAATATCACTCCCATTTGAACCAATTTATCTCGATCTTGTATTAAGGACTCAACAAAAGCATCTAGAGAAGGCATCTTCGAATTAGGGATGGAAGCTCTTCTCGAATGGAATATAGAGAAAAATATTGATTACTTAGAGCCAAGATTTCTCAGTACTAACAACACAAACTGCTCATCTTTCCTCTCTAATCCCCATTGTTTGCATTGCAGTACTAGTGACTTGTATTTTGTGAATAACTGTTGAGTAGATTCAGAACTACTGGGTTGTAGAGCAATGAGCTCATTCTCCAAAATATTCCCTTGAAGCTCATATTGTTTGCCAAAAAAATATTCAATCTTATCCCAAGCTTCCTTCGGAGTCCTTAGTTCCTCAAGGTGGAACAAAAGATCCCAGTAGATATGAGTACACATGAAGCCGAAAACCCTCATCAAGCTGATTCAAAAATTTGTTCTTCTCAACATACCAATGGGGCTCAGTTTCTATGCCCATTGTCATCCTAAGCATACCAAGCTTGCACAAGGATACCTGCATAGATTCCCTCAAATCAGAGTAGTTGAAGGGTGTAAGGATTCTAGGTACGAGAGCTGGAGAATCCATCTTTCTGTATGTTGAACAGTCAATTCCTCAAGATGCTACGTAGGTGCTTGCAAATAACACTGCAAAAACCAATTCAATTTGCAATCATGTTAGTTTCAAGTGTTTCCACCTTGACATGTACACTTTCTTAGAGTCTGTCACACCTGGATATACTTCTATGGGAAAAATCCAGAGCGAGCAAGGCTATCATTCCAAGATTTATGTGGAAAATCAACTTCTTCTAGTGTAGAATGGAGATTAGACAAGACTTGTTGCTACCATGAACAAGGCTCTGATAGCATGTTAAATTTGTGAACCATTGATATACATGAAAATGAAAGCAATTGAGAAGTATATTATGCAGTGGAATATCAAGAACAATGTACAGTGAACAAGAAAAAATTGAGACAAATTTGATAAGAAGTGATTAATTAATTACAACGTTAATCTTCATTAATCCAACAGTAATACAATGGTGTTACAATAAGGATAATTCAAATCATGTGGATAATTTTCAAATCTACCAACTACACCTCACTGACTAGATAACTCAGTGTGTCTAAATCATTGCATGGAAGCAACTAGTTTAACGCTTGATGTCTAAATCAATTTACAATCAGTTCACTGCTTCGGTAGGTGGAAAAAGGTGCTACTCCCCATGCATGCATGCAAAAATGGCGCTATACTAGCTTAGAGTGATCTAAGTGATTTTAACTGGAGCTTTACTCACCATAACTACCTACCTACCATAACCAACTGATGGAGGCTGATGGTGGCACTCAGAGTGGCTCCTAAAATGCAGGAATTGGCACCAGTGGCACCAATGGCACCAGTGGCACTAGTGGCACCAATATCATGTTGGAACCAAACTCATCCAAACGACCTCTAAGTCAGGAAATATGATCAAATAGACTGTATATGGACACACGAGGATTATTTAATCCTAACAGTGAGGGATTCAAAGGGAATCTAACAATCTCCCTTATGGAGGTTTTTTTTTTCTACACAATTGCAATATAGCTAGCATAGAACAATGGAGAAACACTTGCTTCTTGAAGAAAGAGATCAAGGGATAGTTTGCATCCCAACTTGAGGTAGGAAGTGGATTAAAATGTGATCTCTCAATTAAATTCAAACAACCTAACTCTTCTCTAGTTTTATCTCATAGAATGCATGCACATGGATTCCTTTTATAGGCCAAAGGACGGTCAAGAAACATATAGATTCAAATGTGAACACACTTTCATTTTAACTGGTTCTCTAAGTACACGAGGGAGGCTACTGAATGCTCCCAATCATGCGAGTCTCATTCAAATTTTGGATCTAGGAGAGTCGCTTTGAGGTTTGAATCCACTACAGAAGTAAGTGGTCCCACAATTTTGATAGTCATAGATTTTCAAAGGAAATCCACATGAGTATGCATGGATTACTAGATAGTAAGGTTTCACTAATAGTGTAAGTGTCTATTTCTTTTAGTTGCATGAATTTGTGTACTGACTACTTTTGACATTTTAGGGATCAAATTATCTTTTGGATCTGATGAGGATGTCTTCAGTGAGCTACATTTGTTATGTTGATGATTTACTTTTGAAAGATTAGTTGAAATTTCACATGTGTCTGAAATTTAGGCATTAACATATAACTTCAAAATTTGACCAACCTGCCTGTCATATTTTACTAGTGTTAAGAAAACGATGTTGAGCCCCTATTTTTTGACAATGTTGCAACAAATTTTCCAGGTGTGTAAGGCATGGGACAAATCAATTAGATCAAAGATCTGAGATATGAAATTTGTGTTGGAGCATAATGCCCTAAACCAATTTTGTTTTCTTCAACATTGAGTGATGATCGTTATGACCAAGGCTTGATTCTTAAAGGTTTCTTGATTTTAGAGATCTGAAAAGAAGTCTAGTACATTCGACTAGGACCATAACCGTGAGTTGTGGACAAGCGACTTGAATGCACTAATCATATGTTAAAAGAAAATGATAAAAAAGTTTTACAATGAAAGCCATGAATGACAACACTAGCTATTTCCGAGCTCATTGCCATATTATGATGTGAGTGATCCTATTCATGACCAATTTACATTTTAGAGTTGATACTTTCTATGAGTGTTCATTATTCTTGGCTAGTTAGCATATTCTTGTCAATTGTTTTCCTATGTGTGCTTTCTTGTTGGAGCGTTAGTTACACCACATTATGATTTGCATGCCATGAGAAAGGTGCTCTCGCCACCCTTCTTAACCTGTATATGATTAATCATGTCTTGTATCATATCGAATTTTAGTATAGTATCTTGCTAACATGTTATCATGTTACAACTATTAGGGTTTCATTTATTTGTTTCCATGTATTGAGAACTTCCACCACCTTTGCTCGGTGGATTGAACCATGATATAGCCATTCTATTGTGAGTCATCTCACTCGACTTTGTGCCAAGGTTGCATGAAATTCCACTTGCGCCTCCAAGACTTTTCACGCCCGTCATTTGGTCAACCTCATTTCTTTATCTCCATTCCAATATCACACCATGGGTTGTTAGGGTTTTGCCTATTATTATGTTTCCATATGACTCTTTCACATGTTTGAAGTGTTGAGTGGCATTGATGTACCCTTTCATATATTCCCTTACTATTACAAATAGTATAATAGAGTGCATACTAGTACATAAAAAAATTGATGTATGGTGTCAACGAATTGAATTCATTTTTATGGTTTAAATAATTTAATCAAACTTTCGACCCATAAGTTACACATAAGAAAACCCTTGGAGCACAAGGAATTTCTATAGGCTCGCTTGGTGATTTATTTATATGATGGAAAATATTAGGTTTTTTACTTTGGGTTTTGGGATTAAAAAAAATCATTAGGAACTTTTGTATTTCGTAATTAGAAAGCGTAAACAATGGAAATGAGGATAAAAGGGGGTGTGGGGGGACATAGAGTTTTTAGGTTAAAGGGATATGGGATTTTATAGGATAGTGAATGAGGCCTAAAAAGGGTAAGAAATCGTTTTTTTTGTTTTAAAATTAAATGGAAAGAATTGGCAAAGTAGGGCTTAGGCCAGAGGGGAATTTTTTTTTTGTAATGGTGGGTAATAATACAACTTAACAACATGAAATATGGTTAATAGGGTGGGAGTGTATTTTTTTGGATGTAGGTGTTATGACAACAATAGTGACAATCCAACCAAAAAAAACTTATGAACTTAAAATGACAAGCACGTGATGACATATGAACTTAAAATGACAAGCACGTGATGACATAAACATTGGAAAACATTGTCTCAGAAGACAAAGTTTTAGACTCCATGGTTGAGACGAAAATAAATAATGGCATAATCAAAGGTGTTCCCCTCTAATATCATGTTACAACACTTTGTAATCGTGTCGATGTTGGGAATCAACAATATATGCATATAATTTAAATAGTTTTCTAAATGCAAAACTCACAAAACTTTTTGGTAAAATGAATGAGGATATATACTATGTAATTTATTTTGAATAAAAAATACAAATGATTGTATATACTTCAATTAAAAATCCTTCAATTTACAAAATATAATTGTATATAAAGTATGATATTCTTATATTTAAATTAAATTAATATATTATTAAAACAAATTATACAAGATAAAAAGTATATAAAGTAAGATAATCTTATATTTAAAATTAAATTAGTATATTATTAAAACAAACTAGAAAAGATAAAAAAAAATGATAATCGATATAAATTTATATTTATATTTATATTTCCTATATTTAACAAATTCCAAAATATTGGAAACTTAATCCTCGGATTATTGTTCCATAGATTTGTAAATAATGTAAATAATTATGAATATGAATAGTCACGTAGGGAAATGAAAAGGTTGGTTGGAGGATGAAGAGAAACCACCACATGAAACATAAAAATACATACATTTTCTATAGAAAAAAATGAATTTGGGAGTTATTCAATCCTATAGCGGTAACAAATAACCACCTTCCATAACTCTTGGTTGCATTTCAGTCCTGGTAGTCCATTGTTAGTTTGCCTTTGCATGTGTTTGTCCTGCTAGCTTGCATGCCACAATTTTGTGTGTTATTCTGTGATGGGTTTAATTTGAGGTATGAGAGATCCTGCATTTTTTTTATAACTATTGTGTTATTTACTTCCTCAATTCATTGTATAATTTGAATATGTGTGTTATTCTGTGATGGGTTTAATTTGAGGTATGAGAGATCCTGCATTTTTTTTATAACTATTGTGTTATTTACTTTCTCAATTCATTGTATAATTTGAATACCTGAATGGTTGAATTATTACATAAACCTAAATCTATTTAAGTGGTTGCATTTTATTTTCATGGTCTCGTTTTCAGGACTCTGTTCTCTCATTATGATTCTATCAATATTCCCATTTTGATATCATTCCACTTTGTGATGATATATTCTACATGCTTGCATTGAGAGATTCATGCANTCTCGTTTTCAGGACTCTGTTCTCTCATTATGATTCTATCAATATTCCCATTTTGATATCATTCCACTTTGTGATGATATATTCTACATGCTTGCATTGAGAGATTCGTGCACTACATCTACACTCTCCATACATAGCTTTTTCATTGTCGAAATCATGTGTTTTCTCCTTGAATATGGAAAAATCTACATGTTGTATGTGAAATTGTGTTGTGTGAGAGACTATTTTATATGAAGTTTTGTTTTGAGAGACCTTATGGAAGACTGAGTGTTGTGACAAACCAATATGAGGTATCAATATTCAAGATAAGAATCTATCGAATACTGAACTTGTGAGGAATTGGTTTATTTTGTTGTTGCAAGTTCATTGAAGAATG
>LPNX010309967.1:150267-179284 GCA_001517045.1 Pseudotsuga menziesii | reverse complement strand
AATAGATTCAAATATGAGAGGATAGATCGAAATATGAGGTATTTTTCTTGTATTCTCAAAGTTGAAAAGTATATGTGAGAAAATGCATCCCAACTTTATTATATCTTAATTGTCTAAAAATGGATTTAAAGTTAGCTCGGATGAAGGTATTCCCTAAGGGGTTGGGGTAAGGATACCTTTCTATAGTAAAATGAGTGAGTTATGTTTTTACAAGAATCCATTTTACATATATGGTCTTAGCTTATGCATTTAAGGCGTTTTGTTTTGTGGGTTAAAGCTTCAAAAAAAAAACACAAGTTTGTTTGATGGGATGAACAAGTAAAGTCATAGTCCTAGCCTCGATAGGTTAGTGATGGCTTGACCATAAAAGGACGAGATTAGAGTGAAATATCTTTACTCTTGAATTAAAAGGAACTTGGGCACATCAGTATTTCATGGTTATGTTTTCTCAAAACATGGGAGGTCGACCCACCTTGGTCAAGCATTCTCTCAATCAAGAGTTTCTAGTTGCATGAGTAAATGGTTAGAGGCACTCTCGATGAGAGAAGCTATGAGGAATTTTGTAAAAGCAAGTATGGAATCAAGGATGTTGCAGTATGTAATTTTCTTTTGAAATATTAAATGTCACACGAAATGACCCTTTTGGTGGACATAGCCCAAAGATTGGGTGAACCACGTACATTGTTTGTCTTCTAGTTTCTTGTGTGTGAATGTTTAACTTTTATCTGTATTGTTTTATGTGTGTATAACATTGTGTTGCAACCTCATCTTTTGATTCATTGTTATCCTAATAACTTGATCCATGCTTTGGAATGATTTTAATGGCACCTCAATGACGCATTTATTCTGTCATGAATAATAATTCTAATGGCATTCATTATGACAACTAGTAAATTGTTGAGTCATGAAATGATACTGTGAATTGTTAGCCACAAAATAAGATCTCCATTACAAGGTTATAACAATGTAAACCATAGGAAGGATTGCAGCAGTAGACCTTAATGCACTAGACATATGATACGCAGGATGCAGTAAGTTGTTTTATTTTAGGGGCTAATACCTTTGATGATGATATTACGCAAAATATTTTGATTTTTAAAACTCACATCCTCCAAGGGAAAACCATTCGAATGTTTGAATGGTCCCTATACAAAGAACTTTTTATTTTTAGATGATTAGGTTTTGTTACAATAGCAATTGTAGTAAATTGAATACAAATCGCATATTGGCTTCGGTAGAGGAGGATGGATGTAAATTGTGAATGATTGTTACAATGTGTGAGTCTTGACATTTCTGAATTGTTTGGATATGCTTCATTATAATGCCATGTAAAATCTGCCACTAACTCGATTGACTCATTTTGTAGTAACAACAAAAAAAAAAATTACCCCTTCTTTACACATAATGGCATCGAGGTATAACAGGTATTTCACAGGAATAAACTAGGATGCCATCAATAAAGACCAAAACAAACTTATACATATATTTATTGAATATGTTGTTCATCATACACATAAATTTCATGGTTGCATTGGTCAAACCGAACAGAATCACTACAAACTCATAGTATCCTTACCTTGTACAAAAGGAGGTTTTGTGAATATCCTCATCATGAATCCGTACCTGATGGTACCCAAATCATAGGTCAATATTTGAAAATATTTTTGTTCCTCCCACCTGATCGAACAAGTAATTGATCCTAGGGAGTGGGTATCAGTTCTTGATAGTCATTTTGTTCAACTGACGATGTTCGATGCACATTCGCATCATACCATCCTTCTTCGTTACGAAAATTATCGATGCTCCCCAAGGGGACACACTTGGTCATAAATACCCTTTCTCTATAAGCTCCCGCAACTGCAGTTTGAGTTCCACCAATTCTGGTGCACTCATGTGGTAAGGGGATTTGGAATCTAGAACTGATCCTGGTGTGAGTTCGATAAAAAAAGCCGAAGTCTCGTTTTAGAGGTACTACAAGGATTTCCTTCGGAAACACGTCCTTGAATTCTACAATAATGATAAATTCATCTCTATTCATTGTTCTCTCTCGGATTATATGTATCAGATGTTTACTATAACCAACTTGTAGCCTTTCCAAACACATTTCTTTGCTTGTAAGGAAGATATTTGTCTTATCGAAACTTTCTTTGGAATCCCTTGAATCTTCACTTGATTCCCTTGGCTATATGTACACAATATTGACTTTTGTAAGCAATCGAGCATGACATGGTGTTGTTCCAACCGGTCCATGTCGATAAGTACATCATACGATCCTAAGGGTAGGATGTTCAAGTTTACTTTTTTTGGAAACCATTCAAGTTTACCTTGTCGTATTTAAGTATTTCCAAAAATTTCTATTTCATACTTGTGGCTAACTGAACCATCCAAGGTTTATCATGTTTTAATTTTCCCAGTTTACATACATCGACAATTTTAGGCGAAACATAGCTCTGACAAGCACCAGGTTCAATAAGTATCAAAATAGAAGTGTTCAAGATCTTACCTTCTATCTCAACCATGGTAGCTTGATGGTCTTCTTGTTGGCCATCCAAAGTTGCTTAAATCTGCAGGGTTCCAGCTATGTCCTCTATGGTCAATTCTTCTTGTAAGTTGTGCAAGACCCCATTGGTCTTGTTCTTACAATCTCAGGCATAATGAGGCCTGCTGCACTTCCAACATTTGATTTGTATCAGGGTAGCATTGGCTCCCCCAACTGCTATAGGCTTGTTAGTATTTGAAGCTGGTACGTATGGGTTCGTACCTAATTTATTGAAGTTCTTATTCGCTGGAAAACTATTGTTTTGTTTCCTATACAAGGGTGGATTACACCCTAGTTTGCGATTATTAGAGAAGTTGCTAGACTCGTCCCTATTTCTCTTCATGTTCTCTTTCCTTAGCTTCCCATGCTCATAGAAGAGCCTAGTTTTTTGCAATGTTGTGTTGAAGATTTTTGGCATGTTGAACTCAATCCTTTTCCGAAAGTTGGTAGGAAGACATCCAAAAAAATATTGCATTTTTACCTTTTCATCCTTGAAGTATGGTACATAATGTAACAGATCTAGAAATCTGTTAATAATAGTATCCATAGTTATGGATCCCATACGTAGTTCATGAAATTCTTTTACTATTTTGTCGAAGAATCTTTTTGACATATATTTTTCTTGAAAGATTTTGCGGAAGTGACTACATCGTATATCCCTTAGCTCATATTTGTTGGTGTGTTTCAAATATCTCCACCATCTTGTTGTTTTTCCTATTAAGTTATAGATGGTAACCCGAGCCTTCATCTCGCTTTAGTAGTTATGAACTATAAAATATTTGCTCATACCCAACAACCATTATTTATCTTTCTCTCCCATGTTTACTTCACTTTCATAGGTTGGGGCTCTTATTTTTCTGAACTCCCCTGTAGGTTATCATCATTTATTTGTCTCTTCCTGCATGGAGAAAGAGATTCATCACTGGATGGGCTGTGATGATCTCCTTCTGTAGCTTCAAGGGTATGTTCCTCTTTTTCTTCTTCTCTTGTACTGTTTTCCCATTTATTATAAGGCTCCCTTTTGGACTTGTTTGTGGAATGAGTGGGTTTCCCCTGTTGAAATATTGTAACTTCGAAGAATATTCTATATGTATCTTTTGTGGTCCCCGATGGTCCTATCGGGAAAACCACTTGTATTATCTTTGTACCCCGATGCTTCTAATCATAAGAACTAATAAGAGTCATGAGGTAGTCCCCTCTAATTGTAAAGGTGGGTCATTAGCACCCCAATGTGGTTACTTGAGCCTACATGTGTAACTCGAGCCTACATGATTAACTCGAGCCACATGTCAAATGAGTTAATTAAAGTGAATGGATGAATATAAATAGAGGTGTGGTGCTCCTCATTTGCAACACACATTCTCACTTGTGTAGTGCATTAGTGGAGAAGAGAAGTAGCTAGAGAAGGAGGAGGATCAGACTTTGATCTCATTGCTGGTTTTATCTTTTATCTTTTTGGGGCATCTATATTGAGGAATATTTTACTGGGTTTTTCCCTTTAGGGTTTTCCCAGGATAAATATTTGTGTTCCTTTTGTATTGTTTTTCTTGTCTATCTTTCAGTGATCTTGTTTATATGCTTTTGTTATGAAAATGAAATGAAGTATTGATGTCTTAGCTAAGCATAGGAAAAGTTAACATGGTATCAGAGCCACCCTAAAAAGAAGACATTGTGCAGCTACATAATCTAGGGCTTCTTAATTTTTGGTTCTCTCTCCACAATCGATTATCAAAAGAAGTCTAGACTGACTCTCTATTGAAGGGCGCATCTTTCTGTCGAAGCGGAATTCGATTCTGAGCATTTTCAGTTTTTGGTGTGGGAAATTAGGGCTTCTTGCAGAAGAAGAATTTTTGAGTGAACCCAACATAGGATTTCTCTCCTTATAAAAATATAAGTCTAGAGACTTGGATCAATATTTTTGGTTGGGTGAAACTCTGGAAAAGTCAAACCCTAGTTTGACCCGGAGCTAGAAAAACCCTAAATACTAAAATTGCTAAGTTTTGGTATATTTGCTATGTCCCAATATTGGAGAAGGTTCAGGAGTTGGAAATTGCATATATGCAATATATAATCCTGATGACCACTTTGTCCAAAATTCAGCCTCATATTCACTATATTCTAGGAGATATGATCCCTCCACGTTAGGGTTCCTGCCTCTTCCAGAATTCATCCCTAAACAGGACACCTAGGGAAAATTTCTATATCTTGGGCTACAGAGGTCCAAATATAATTCCTAAATATTTTCTATAAATATAACAGAATTTAAGTTCTGTGGTCCAAATTTCAGAACCTGAAGATGAACCAATGACACGTGGCATTCCATACAACTTCACTGTTCTGAACAGTCCTGTAACAGGTCACCTTGGGAAAATGATCCTAAATTCCAATTGGTGAAACCAATTCTGATTAAACCTATGGTGTTGGATGAGGGACATGTGAGGTTACCTCAGTGAGAAATTTTAGACACAGAGGAGTATTAACTTCGTAGATATCACAGAAACATCAACAGGAATTTCTGCAGAAGAAATTGGAAAACTAGGGCTTCCTGTTCCGGAAGCTTCCCTCTACTGTTTTCAGAAAAGGAGTACATTGGACAGATCCATTTGAAGAGATATATATTTCTATCCAATAATATCTAAAATATTCCAAGTTTTTAAAATTAGGGTTTCTCTGACAAACCCTAGATCAGCCAGCTCCAGAAGCAGGACAGACACCTCAAATCGGTAAGATCTAATCTTTTGCTATTTGCATTTGAGGTTCTCATTTCAAAGTGATCTATCACATCAACTTGATGATAATCTTGGTGAAGTTGAAAGCTTCCAAGCATGAATGTATTTGATCCCTCTGAAGAAAATGAATTGGACACCTACATGATTAGAGAGGTTCCAATTCTAGAGGGAGACGAGCCTCAAAGCCTTACACAAGAAGAACTTGATCAAGGCCAAGAAGATCAATGTTGATTCAATCATGGATCAACTTGTACCACAAGTGTATTCCCTAAAGACACCAAATATGTTTGATTCCTTGATCAAGCTATTTGAAGATAAGAACATAATTCAGAAGATGGATTTGAGAAAACAGTTGAAGAATGTGAAGATCCAGAATGCATAACATCTTGAAGCGGTAGAAGAAGAAGCAGAGAATGCAGAAGTGGTGATAGCCACCTTGAATGGCCTCCCATGATCATGGGATTCATTCATGCGAGGAATGTGTGCCAGAAGGAAGTGATTACTGGTAGTTGACTTTAGGAAGAAGAAGAAGCTCTCCTCATAAGAAGAGAAGAAGAAAGATGGGAGAAAATTGAAGATCAAGCTCTCACCATTCAAAGAAGATCCCTCAAGAGATGAGGAATATGAAGAACTCAATTCTTAATGAACCTCTTATCCATCTTATCATTTGGATAAGAAATGATGATTTCATGAATGAAGAAGATGATGAAGGAGAATGATCAAGAAGGAGTCTACCCACAAAACAAACAAAAGATAAGTATTCAATTGTCATTTAATGATATTGTTTTGTTATGCATATTCAGTTGATGTGTTATGCATGATAGATTGTTTGCATTAATGACTGTATACTACTAATATGCATGTGATCTGTAAGTATCTCATGGTGCTATACATCTCTCCATTTCTACTTATATAGAATGAAACCTCTTTACATGACATATTGGATTAATGCACAATCTCAATAATGTCATCTAGAAAGTTTCCATGAGATATGGATGAATGTTGTATAGGCTAAATAGTTGCATGATGCATAAGAATTTGTCATTATGCATATGTTTTATGAAATAGTTCTAACCATGAAATTGGTGCATTTGAATTGTAGGAAAGGTACTAAACAACCTCCTACAAGAAAAAAAGGATGAGACTTGTTTCAAAGAACAAGTGATGACAATTCACTAAACATGAATTTGAACCTCCTAGGGTCAGAGACACCATGATGAAAGAAAGAGCTTCAGAGAGCGGTAGATCCACCTCGAAGGATGAAGACCACCATGGGTATAAGAGATAACTCAAGATGAAGAAAAGAATGCTATGATCAAAGAATAACAGTTGATCATGGGGAATGATGTATACGATATGATTTCAAGACATAAAGGGAAGTACGTAGTATCTTCCATATGGATCTGCAAGAACAAGTGTACAAAGCAAAGGTTCATGATTTTCCTCAGAAAAAATAGACTATGACATGACATACTCTATTGACAAGTATATATCAAGCATAGAGCCACCTGTACAGAATGAAGAGGGAAGATGATACTCCACTTTAGGGGGACTGACTATAGAAGATATCTAAGTTTGACATGGTACGACATGATGGATAGCTTCTTACTGGATCGAGACTTTACCAAGAGTAAAGAGAGTTCCAACCTTCAAGGTTGAATGCAGAAGACTAGGATATGTTGATGACCCGACAAGACGAACTCATGGAAGATGTTATGATGTTTGGGATACAATTCCCAAACCAGAAGGAAAGAATATAGTATCCTCCAAATGTATATGCAAAATAAAGCATGCAGCTGATGGAAGTATTGAGAAGTATAAAGAAATATTTGTGGCCAGAGGTTTCTCTCAGAAAAAGGGAATTGATTATGAAGAGACATTTGCCCCAGTAGCACAATATACTTCAATTAGAGCTACCATGGCACTTGCATCCATGATGAAGTGGGACTTACACCATATGGATGTGAAAACATCTTTTCTAAATGGTGTGATCAAAGAAGAAGTATACATAGAACAGCCACAAAGATTTGAAGTTGAAGAAGGCATTATGTGGTCTTAAACAAGCTCCTTGAGCTTGGTATGAAAGAATAGATGGTTTCTTGTCAAGCATGGGCTTTACCAAAAGTAAAGTTGATCCTAACCTTTATCTCAAGGTTGTAAAATATGAACTTGTCATCCTGTTATTATATGTGGATGACTTATCCTTGATAGGAAATGAGAAACAGGTCATGGAAAGCAAGAAAAAACTAGCAGAAGAATTTGAGATGAAAGACCTTGGGTTAATGCATTATTTCCTAGGTCTGGAAGTATGGGAAAGTTCAGAAGAAATATTTCTCAACCAGGGAAAGTATGCGGTAGAGATATTGAAGAGATTCAATATGTTGGAATGTGTTGAGGCCCCAAAATTAGCAAGAAACAACAATAAGGGATTCTCCCCAATCAATGTTCCCAACTAGCTCGTTGACTATTTGGTATAGGGAATCTGTTCGGTTTACGGTCCGGCTACCATAGGTCAAAGTAACGAAACAAAGGCTTTACCGGTTACGGCCCGGTCCACCAAGTTTTTGTATTACTGATTTAATGTATGATATGCAAGTGCCTAATTAACCATGTAGGGTGATAAAGATGCGAGGAGCAGTCACAATGTGATGCGCAGGTTCTTACCTCTCATCTTAGACTCACTAGCATCCCAATCATAGACAACAAGAAAAAGAAACTAACTACCTAAACTATCCCTAGGGAGCAGGGTTATCATTCGTAAGTGAGTAATACATTTTGTACATGCATTATGTAGAGTTACAGTTAGCTGGCACTTCTTCAAGACACACGAACAATTACAGATATTTGAACAACCAGATAGTCGATTATTTTATGAACAACATTTATTACTCACAGTGGAAAAAACATCCCAAAAGATACTGAAGAACATTCAACAAGAACATAGGTTCAGGAAGTTAAATACTCTCACAGTAAATGAAACATAGCTAAAAATGAAATAGTTCCTCTTCAACATTATTCATTTAGTCACATTGATACATTCCACATTTCACTCTCTCCAGTAGGAAAAAGTTGCACTTTCTAACTGTAAAATGAAGTAGTTCCTCTTACAAGCAAAATAGTTTACAAATTTTTCCAGGGAAAAATTCCATTCTAAGTTTTAATTTTACAATATTTAAACTACAGTAACCACTCGTTTAGGTTGCGTCTCAAAACGGATGACCTTTCAACTCCCCAACGCTTCATATTCCTTTATATTTTCTACGTGTGCCCATGAGTGGATAAGTAACTGTCAGACCTTTTAGAACTGCTCCTTTGTCACCATTCATTTTGTTTCTTCTTTGGTTTGTCCATATTTAGGCCCATCTTCCTTCGTGCTGTAGCAGTTTGACCGATTTCTGTAACCCACCTGCATTCAAACGAGTTGCATGATTCATCGAAAATGCATTCAAATGATGTCAACAAAAATGGATAAGCCTTGAGAATCTCATGCACTGAGTTACTACCACAAGGTGAGCACCGGCACCACTACCTTGACAAGAAGCGGGAACTCATTGGATACTCAGAATAATAGCATCGGAAGCTGAAAAAACCACTACAGCCGTGACAGCGGAAAGGAACGAGGAAATGGACAAGTGACCGAAGGGCGGGAAAAACTCCTCAATCGGAAGCCAGCAAGGTTTAGACATCGGAAGCCAAATGGATTTCCGAGCCGCAACGGTGGAAGCAGAAAAACTACAGGTAAGCGGCGGTGGGAGAAAACTCAGTCGAACATTGGACGGACTTTTACTTCGAAGGCCAAATCACTTTGGGAGCCGTAATGAAGGAAGCGAAAAGGTTAGAGACAAGCGATCCGGGCGAAACAAACTCAATCGGGGATCAAAATACTTTGACATCGAAAGGGAAAAGGATTCCTCGGCCACAACGGTAGAAGAAAACATCATCGGGTCCGAGGCTAAAAGGTAAACATACGTCGGCAAGCGGATCGCTTTATGGTTCGGATGGCTAAGTGATTTGGGATCCACAACGACGAAAGAGAAAGAAGTTATCAGCCGCTGATTTAACATAATATGACGCCCAGTCTAACAGAAAACTTTAAGTACTTTGAAACTATAAAACCAGCGAGGGTTGAAACCCGTTTGCTTCGGGAACAGTAGACCTTCAAAGACAAAGACAATTTACCCCTGGCTAGGCATACCAAACTCGCATCCACGACTAACCATAAAATGATACACAAGCAATATTTAAAGCGAACTAGAAACCAAGCTTCAAAAATAATCAACATAAACCCGACCAACGATTCAAGCATCCAGCGATGAAAATGACTTTAAATTTTTTGAGGAGGGGCCCAAAATTCAAAAATTTGGGGAGAAAAGTTGTAGCTGCAACAACTGGCGATTTCCTGGTGAACCTAGATCTCTGGGTGATTATTCTTTGAGTAACAGACTACTTAACCACAAATGCATTGCATTGAATTCTTCCAGCTATCTGGATTTCTCGAATGCCAGAAGTGTGTACCTTTAATCATTGATGATAGTCCAATTTGGGAGAGTGGAAACTGAGATTTTCAAGTCCATATAACTCTGTTGAGTCCAGAAGACGAGTTTCATTATTACCTTTGTATTTAGGTAACTGACAGCTTGGACACCACAGGATTGTAGCACATGGTAAATAGAAATATCCATTTGTTCCTCATTCCCATGCCATTTTAGCATTTTTCCTTCTTTTGGACTTTTGTCCCTTTTCATATGAGTCCTCCTGCATGCCTTTCTTACTGAATTTTAATTCAGGATCCTCTATCCTATAGTGTCCTTTTGTGTGAGCGGTGTACTTCAATTTTCAGCTCATGGATGGAGAGGATCTTTGGCAATTTAGTACTTAAGATTCAGCACCTGCTTTGACTGATGATGCTTTCATAGGAGTTTTTATTCTTATTTGCCTTTTGGCATGGGAACATTTATTTTAATATACTATTTACCTTTCTCCTTTCCATGGGTCCTTTGCTGTCGCCCCTTAGCACATTTTAAGTGTGACGTGGATGGATCCCCAACATAGTATTCCAGACTCTTGGAATTCGGTTTATTTCATAGGGGTTAAGCAGGACTTCAATGCACACAGAGTTTATTCGAGAAAACTGCTAAGCTGGAAGAATTTATTTTAGCAATATACAGTCTGAGATTAAAAAATGTCTATCCTTCCCAAGCATTCTCATGTCCCCCATACGACCGTGGGTTCATTCCCTTTATTGAAATCAATAAAACTTAAACTAAAGCAAACTAAAAAACATGACTCAAAAGACAGCCAGACGAGTTATTTATATACAAGACAGAAAAAAAATCAAACAGACTCAAGAAAAATAAGGCTTGAGAACCAAACCATTTACTGGCAAGTTCTCTTCCCACCCCTGTAGATCCTGTAACTTGTAAGTAGAAGGGCCAAGCTTTGCTGCAATTTGAAAAGGGCCTATCCACAACTGCTGGAATTTAGTGTGCTTTCCTTTCTCATCATGGGGGTGATCCCATTTGAGGACTAAGTCTCCTACTTCAAAGTCTTTTGTTCTAGCTTTATGCTTGTCAAACCATCTCTTAACTGACTCTTGTTGTTGCTTAAAGAATTCTTTAGTTTTAGACCTAGCCTCTTCTGCTTTTAGTAGATTATATATTCTTATCTGTAAAACTTCATCATCAAACCCTTGAGCTAGACTCTTATATATATCCTTATCCTTATATATCCTTATCTAGACTCTTGAGCTAGTATGGAAGATGGTAGAATGATATTGGGAGGAAGGATGGCTTCTTTACCATAGACAAGGGCATATGGAGACACTCCAATTGCAGACTTGGGGGTGACTCTATTGGCCCAATGCGAATTTGGTAATGCTGAGTGCCAACTCCTCTGGTTTTCTACCACAGTCTTCTTCAAAATTCTAATCAGATTTTTGTTAGAGGATTCAGCCAGGCCATTTCCTTGTGGATAATAATTAGAAGAATAATACAATTTTATCCTTTTATCATGAGAAAATGTAGTCAATTTAATTGATGAAAAGTATTTAGCATTATCAAAGACTAACAAAACTAGAACTCCAAACCTGGTCATGATATGATCTTGCAGGAAGCTGATGACTTCATCCTCGTTTATCTTGCGCAGTGGGATAGCTTCTACCCAGCGAGTGAAATAATCAGTAGCAGTCAAAATGTACTTGTGCTGGAGAGAGGAATTCGGTTTTATTTCTCCAATAATATCCATCCCCCATTGCTCGAATGGTTCTGTGATCATCACAGGCTTTAGAGGTGCTGCTGCTTTGGGCTGTATCCCACCACACCTTTGGCAAATATCACACTTCCTAACATGTGCATGTGCATCTCTAAAGAGTGTAGGCCAGTAGTAACCTGCCCTGAGGATTTTGTGGGCTGTGGTATCCCCTAAATATTGTCCTCCAGCAGGACCGTCATGCAATTTTGTCATCACTTTCTTCGCATCTTCCTTTTCTAAGCATCTGAGAAGAACTCCATCATAATTATTTCTGAATAATACCCCTTCCACAATTTGATAGGATGCTAATTTAAGACGTAGTGCTCTTCTTTGCTTGGAATTCCAATGTTCAGGTAACAGCCCTGCCTGCAGTTAATGTACAAGGTCTCTATACCAAGACTCAGGAGCTGTAAACAAAGGACATACATCCATTACATGTAGTTTGGCCTTATCCCCCCAGGCTTGTTCTTCACTGTTCCCACTTTGAGTCATCAATTTGTACAACCCCTGACCTTTAACTATAGAGGCTGGCTTGAATTCAAGGTCATACTCTTGAAGAGCTGTTACCCAGTTGCCTCTTCTTTCTCCTAACTCCTTCTGTATAAGAAGAGATCTTACGCCTGGGTAGGGAACTATTACCTTGGTTCGATTCTTTAATATATAAGGCATGAATTGATTTACTACTTTGAATACTGCGTACGCTTGTTTATCAACAGCGGGGTAGTTCAATTCGGCCCCTTGTAGACCAATACTCATAAAGGAGATTGGGAATTCATCCCCCCCTTCTTCTTTTTGGGTGAGCACGGCTGCCAGTGAATCATCGGATTCGAATGTATACAGAATAAAGTTTTTATCAAAATCTGGGCTTTTCAAGGCAGGTGCGTGTGCAACAGCAGTTTTAATTTTGCTGAAAGCATTCTTCTCAATTTCAGTCCACTTGAATTGTGCGTTTTGCTTGACCATATGCTGCAGCAGCTTAACAGTCTGAGCAAAATCAGGCACAAACTTGCGTACGAAATTTATGGTTCCCATGAATGATTGCATCCCCTTTTTATTATGGGGCAAGGGGATTTGTTCAATAGCCTTAATTCTTTCTGGATCAATGGAGATCCCTTGCTTTGACATGATGTGACCCAGCAACTTGCCTTCTGTGACAGTGAACACACATTTCTTAGGATTGAGTGAGATGCCATACTTCCGACAGCGTTCAAAAATCTGTCTTAAGTGAAATGCGTGCTCTCCTCTTTTTTTCGATAATATCGTAATATCGTCCAGGTACACTACAACGCTGCAGCCGATCAATCCCTAGAAAGCTATGTCCATAGCTCTCTGAAATGTTGCTCCCACATTTATAAGCCCAAAAGGCATCCTTCTGTAGGCAAAAGTTCCCCATTTGGTCTTAAACGTTGTCTTTAATCTGTCTTCTTTGGCTACTAACACTTGATTGTAGCCAAAGAAACCATCTAATAATGAAAACAGTTCAGAACCAGAGACCATCTGCAGCAATTTCTCCATGGGTGGCATAGGGTACTTATCTTTATCAGAAGCGCGGTTTAGATTCCTGAAATCCACGCAGAGTCTGATTTCTCCAGAATTTTTCCTTACTGGTACCAGATTTGACACCCACTCAGAGTGTCTGACTTTGAAAATGATTCTAGCATCCAATAATTTATTCACTTCATTCTAAATCAGCGGTTCTAACTTTGGATGCATTTTTCTCAATGGCTGCTGATATGGCTTGATGCCTGCTTTAATGGGGATGACATGTTCGATGATGCTAGTATCGTATGTTTTCAAGTCTTCATACGTCCATGCAAAAACATCTTTATATTGTTTAAACAAATTGACGAACTTGTCTCTTTCTATTGGTGAACAACATTTTCTGAGATTCACAAATTTAGGATTTGTTTCAGTCCCTAAATTTATCAACTCAAACTACAGAGATGAGCTGTGGGTCTTCATGTTGGCTAGTCTTCTGAATTTTTCATTTAAGTCGAACATTTTTTCTAACATTCTGACTCCTTTAGGAATGAATTTATTGTACTTCATCTCGGCCTGATGCTCTTCATCGTCTATGATCTCTCTTTTAAACACCTCGTCATTTGTTAAACATTCTATGATCTGCTGGTCATCATCGAACACTCGTAGGTTCGTAATCATATCAGGTACAGAGGTCCTGAAAAGTAATTCAATAGAACACCGATTATTAGTGGGTATGAGCCTAGCTGCCGAAGTGGCTAATAAGTCAGCTACTACGTTTTTAATTCTTGGAATTGAAATAATGTTGAATGCATCAAAACATTTAAGCAAATCCCATACCTCATCCTGGTAAGCCTTTAAGTGAGGGGAAACACAATGTATTTGATTCCGGATCTGTTTCACAATAATTTCGGAATCTCCAAAAACTTTTAAATTACTTACCTTTAATTCAATTGCTTTCTTTAAGCCCTGCACCAGTGCTTCGTACTCAACTGTATTATTAGTACACTCAAACTCTAATCTACATGAAAGGAAATGTTTATTCTCCTGGGGATCGATCAGGACACAGCCAGCCCCCAACGCCTCTAATGTCTTTGAGCCATCAACAAACAAAATCCAAAAATCACTAACTACTGAAGGTGAATCTATTCCTACTGCTAAGCTTACTATATTACAGCCAATCTCATCAGCCTGTGAAAATCGAAGGAGATCAGGCTGGGCATCAAAAGTGTTGTTGGCTTCTTCCGCTTGATAATTCCCTGGTTCCAACTCAATAAAATAGTTTCCCAATACAGAGTCTACTGGCATGTTCTTCTCATCCAATTGAGTAACATTGTACTTCATGTGAGGCTCTCTTAGGATCTTAATCTGGTTCGGACTTCCCTTGTATGGAAACCAAAGATGGGACCAATCTGAAGCGAAATATCCATTTAATTTGGCCGACCAATCTCTGCTTAAGACAAGACCATAAGTGTCTGGTATATCAGCCACCACGATGTTAATAACTTGGCAAACTTTGTAATTAGATGCCAGACGGACTAGGACATCTTCCATCTCACCAATTACCTTTACATATGTTCTGTCCAATTGTACCACCCTCCACGTGGATGGCTTAGGATGCCCATTTATCCTTTTACAGACTGATATGGGCATAACATTTACCGATGCCCCTGAGTCTACCAAGCAATTATGTACATTATGATTGAATATTTCAAACGTGAGGAGGAAAGGTGGATGCTTTCTTTTAGACTTACCCCCAACGCTGGTTTCTCCAATCTCTTCTTCTTCCTGAGGTTGATTGTTGAGGGGCAGCTTCTCATCCGATGCTTCAAGTGCTTTCAACAGTCTTTCCTTTTGCTGCAGAACTTTACACATTTCGAATAGCGGCACATTTTCTTTTACCTTTTTTAAATCCTCTACAATGTCATAATCCATCGGTTGCTCCATGGGGTGGGGTTTAACAGCATTTTCTTCACTTGTCTTGACCTACACGTCACTTTGCTTAGGATTTTGGCTGGTAATAGTGAACTCTAGAATTTTATCAATCAACGATTTGTTTTGAAATTTATTCTTAACATTCCTCTGCAGCCTCTTAATCTTTGGGAGTATAAGACTGTATTCCTTAACCATTCCTTGGCTCCTTGTGGCTACGTTGGTTTCCATAACATCCTTGTACCCCTTAGTCTTTTCTTCTTCAGCATCAAATAACGAGACAGAATTCCATAAATCCATGGTTTCCTCTTCCTGTTCTTTAGTAGAAGTAGAAGCAGAATTCTCTTTTCTTTCTTCATCTCCCTCTTTTGTTAATCTATAATCTAACAGTTGATTCATGACCAATGTCATCGAATTAATCCATTGAGGACAATTCTTTTCAGAGTGTGGCTGTTGGTGGAAAGTGCAAAAATTGCCCAAGCCTACCTCTGTTAAATTCATAGATGCAGTACTGTGGGGAGGAGGTTGAGACTGATGGTTATCCTCTCTTTTCTTATAATATGGATTATAAAACTTTTGTGCTTCCTTTTCTTTCTCCATATCTATGATTTTGTTGGAAATTGTTTGCATCATTTTGGCCATATTTTCCAAATCTGGCGACTTCTCTTCCTTAGGTTTCGTAAACAATAAGGATTTTCTCCCTGTACCTTTTTCTCCTAACTGTTCTGGATAGTCTTCAATGCTCTCTCTTTCAGCTTCCACCACTTCTGCTTCTTCATAAGTTTCCATCAAAGTAGGCTTGGCCCTACCTTTGGCAAACATGGCCAGATTAGGGCCTAAAGCTGAAGTATAATATTCAATCAGAACTTTGTCTGAAGGTTTATCTGTTTCAGAGAAATTCTTGAGATAGGCTGCAAAACTTTGTGTGAAACTATGCACCTTTTATTTTCTTTCTTTCTTCAACGCGCACAACCCTTTCATGAGAGCTGCATGAGTTTTCTGAGTTGCATACTTACTTCTGAAGATTCTTTCAAAGGTATCCCAATCAGGGATAGATTTAGCAGGCAATCCAAAGTACCATGATGCTACAGCTCCTTTAAAGGTATGCGGGAACAGTTTGCATACCACATCTTCATGTTCCCCGGCCCTTAATCCTTCAATTTCCAAGTAAAAACTTTGTAGGTGATCATCTACTAGTATTTTCTCATTGGGGTCAAACTTGGGCAACATCTTGTCGAAGGCTTGAGGTAGGTCATGTAATGGAGGCGTAAGGTTTAATGGTGACCTGGATCTCCATGTAGGTGGTGGATTTGGTGGGTTAGGTGGTTTATTAGTATTCACTCCTGCCATGAGTCTGGGTGGGGAATGAGGAGGTGAACCAACTGGAGTATGAGCAGGAGAACTGTGAGGGGTTTCTAGGCCTTCTTGATTTAAAGGTAGAACAACTTCTTGTAAGGCTTTTTCTACAAGCTCTTCCCAGTCTCCAACTAACACTGAGTCTTCTGCTATAGGACGATCTTTCCTTTTATACTCTCTTCTAGGCAATTCAGGGATGATTGGAAAGCCCCCAATCTTCTTTACATATGCCCTAGTGTGTCTTATCAAATCATTAACAATTTCATTTCCAATAGAATATAGATGTTCTCTTTCTTCCAGAATTGGATGTTGAAACCCACTGCTTTCAGAACTGTTACCAGTGGAATATTCTCGGGAAAACGGGTTTCCTCGGCTAGCCATACACTGGCGGCCCTCCTTCTAGCGCCAAAACTGTTGAGGCCCCGAAATTCGTAGGCAACAACAGTAATGGATTCTCCCCAATAAACGTTCCCAACTAGCCCGTTGACTATTTGGTATAGGGAATCCATCCAGTTTACGGTCCGACTACCATAGGTCAAAGTAACGAAACAAAGGCTTTACTGGTTACGGCCCGGTCCACCGAGTTTTTGTATTACTGATTTAATGTATGATATGCAAGTGCCTAATTAACCATCTAGGATGATAAATATGTGAGGAGCAGTCACAATGTGATGCGCAGGTTCTTACCTCTCATCTTAGACTCACTAGCATCCCAATCATAGACAACAAGAAAAAGAAACTAACTACCTAAACTATCCCTAGGGAGGAAGGTTATCATTCGTAAGTGATTAATACATTTTGTACATGCATTATGAAGAGTTACAGTTAGCTGACACTTCTTTCAAGACACACGAACAATTACAGATATTTGAAGAACCAGATAGGCGATTATTTTATGAACAACATTTATTACTCACAGTGGAAAAAACATCCCAAAAGATACTGAATAAAATTCAACAAGAACATAGGTTCAGGAAGTTAAATACTCTCACAGTAAATGAAACATAGCTGAAAACAAAATAGTTCCTCTTCAACATTATTCATTTAGTCGCATTGATACATTCCACATTTCGCTCTCTCTAGCAGGAAAAAGTTGCACTTTCTGACTGTAAAACGAAGTAGTTCCTCTTACAAGCAAAATAGTTTACAAATTTTTCCAGGGAAAAAGTCCATTCTAAGTTCTAATTTTACAATATTTAAACTACAGCAACCGCTCATTTGGGTTGCCTCTCAAAACGGATGACCTTTTAGCTCCCCAATGCTTCAAATTCCTTTATCTTTTCTATGTGTGCCCATGAGTGGATAAGTAACTGCTGGACCTTTTAGAACTGCTCCTTTTTCACCATTCATTTTGTTTCTTCTTTGGTTTGTCCCTATTTAGGCCCATCTTCCTTCGCGTTGTCGCAGTTTGACCAATTTCTGTAACCCACCTGCATTCAAACGACTTGCATGATTCATCGAAAATGCATTCAAATGATGTCAACAAAAATGACTAAGCCTTGAGAAGCTCATGCACTGTGTTACTACCACAAGGTAAGCACCGGGACCACTACCTTGACAAGAAGCGGGAACTCATCGGATACTCAGAATAATAGCATCGAAAGATGAAAAAACAACTACAGCTGTGACAACGGAAAGGAACGAGGCAACAGACAAGTGAACGAAGGGCGGAAAAAACTCCTCAATCAGAATCCGGCAAGGTTTGGACATCGAAAGCCAAATGGATTTCCTAGCCGCAACGATGGAAGCGAAAAAACTACGGGCAAGAGGCGGTGGGATAAAACTCAGTCGAACGTCAGACGAACTTCTACTTCGGAGGCCAAATCACTTTGGGAGCCGCAACAACGGAAGCGAAAAGGTTAGAGACAAGCGATACGGGTGAAACAAACTTAATCAGGGATCGAAAGACTTTGACATTAGAAGGGAAAAGGATTCCTCGGCCGCAATGGCAGAAGAAAACATCATCGGGTCCGAGGCTAAAAGGTAAATGTACGTCGGCAAGCGGATCGCTTTATGCTTCGGATGGCTAAGCGATTTGGGATCCGCAACGGTGGAAGAGAAACAAGTTATCAGCCGCTGATTTAACATAAGATAATTCCGATTCTAATAGAAAACTTTAAGTACTTCAAAACTATAAAACTAGCGGACCTTCAAAGACAAAGACAATTTACCCCTGGCTAGGCATACCAAAATCTCATCCGCGACTAACCATCAAATGATACATAGGAAATCTTTAAAGCAGAATGGAAACCGAGCTTCAAAAATAATCAACATAAACCCAACCAACGATTCAAGCATCCAGCGATGAAAATGACTTTAAATTTTTTGAGGAGGGGCCCAAAATTCAGAAATTTGGGGAGAAAAGTTGTAGCTGCAACAGAATGCAAAGTCATGGCCACACCCATGGACTCCAACCTGAAGCTTTTAGCTGATGACTCATCATAGTTAGTGGATATGACTCATTATAGACAGATCATTGGGTCATTGATGTACTTAACAAATACCATACCAGACATTTGTTTTGTTGTGAACACCTTAAGTCAATATCTTGTTCAACCAAGACGGGTTCACCTAGTAACTGCAAAACATGTGATGAGATATCTGAAAGGGACTATAGACTTTGGTTTATATTATGATGGTAGCCATGAGTCTAGATTGTATGGATACACAGATGCAGATTGGGATGGAAGTATCTTAGACAGGAAAAGAACATTAGGTAGATTCTTTTCTTTGGGGTCTGCTATGAGTTCATGGTTTAGCAGGTAACAGTCCAGTGTTTCTCGTAGCATGGCTGAAGCATAATACATATCAGATTGCTCTGCTAAGTTGTGAAGCCATAGGGCTTCGGAAGCTGATATCAGGTCGCTTTGAACTGAAGATGGATACTACATTGATTCTATGTGATAACAGAGAACCTTGTGTTACGTCGTAACACATAGAAATCTGGTATTTCTACATTCAAGATAAAGATGCAGATGATGATGTTTTAGTATTTACATACAGTAGATACAGATGATGGTGATTCCGTATTTCTATACTGAATATATAGATGATGATGATTTTAGTATTCCCATACTGAAGATATATATGATGTTTCAGTATTTACATACTGTAGATGCAGATGATGGTGACTTGATGATGCTATCAGTACTCACATACTGAAGATACAGATGGTGATAGTTCAGTATTCACATACTGAAGATGTAGATGAATATGGTTTAGATGATGATGCGCTAACAAATCCTCTATCTCAGGTAAAGTTCGAACACTTTGGAGACAAGCTTGGTATGGTTTAGAAAGACCTTCCCTGAAAGGGGGAGTAGTGATGTTGCAGTGGGATTGTATCATCCCTGGACAATTTCCCTAAAGTGATCCGAAGACCTCGATCTTCAAGAATGAAGAGGGATTGTATCATCCTGGGACATATGTCCAGAAGTCATCCGGAGACCTCGGTCTTCGAGAATGAAGTGGGATTGTATCATCCCTAGGCACTTGCCCTAAAGTGATCCGGAGACCTCGGTCATCGAGAATGTGGCAGGATTGTATCATCCTTGAAATTCGGTTCAGAACGGATCCGGTGTAACTTCGGTCATCGAGAATGTGGTAGGATTGTACCATCCTTGAACTTCAGTTTAGAACGGATCCGGTGTAACTTCGGTCATCGAGAATGTGGTGGGATTGCATCATCCCTGAACTTCGGTTCAAAATGTATCTGAAGGTCTCGGCCCCCGTGAATGTGGTAGGATTGCATCATCCCTGAACTTCGGTTCAAAATGTATCCGGAGGTCTCAGCCCCCATGAAAGTGGTGGATTGCATCATCCCTGAACCTCGGTTCAAAATGCATCTGGAGGTCTTGGCCCCCATGAAAGTGGTGGATTGCATCATCCATGAACCTCGGTTCAAAATGTATCTGGAGATCTCGCTCCCTGTGAATGTGGTAGGATTGTATCATCCTTGAACTTCGGTTCATAACGGATCAGGTGACTTTGGTACTTGAGAACATGTGTTGATCCTATAATTCCTAGAGGAAGGATTGTCTAAGTTCCACATCTGTGTTGATCCCGTAATTCCGAAAGGAAGGATCGTTAGTAACTTCGTAAAGACCTAAATCCAGTAATTCCGAAAGGAAGGATCATTGAATTGATCCCGTAATTCCAATAAGAAGGATTGTCTGAGTTCCATAGATGTGTTGATCCTGTAATTCCAATAGGAATGATTGTCTGAGTTCCACATCTATGTTGATCTCGTAATTCCTAAAGGAAGGATCGTTAGTAACTTCGTAAAGACCTAAATCCCGTAATTCCGAAAGGAAGGATCATTGAATTGATCCCATAATTCCAATAGGAAGGATTGTCTGAGTTCCACAGATGTGTTGATCTCATAATTCCAATAGGAAGGATTGTCTAAGTTCCACAAATGTGTTGATCCCATAATTCCAAAAGGAAGGATCGTTAGTAACTCCGTAAAGACCTAAATCCCATAATTTCCAAAGGAAGGATCGTTAGTAACCTCGCAAATACCTAAATCCCATAATTCGGAAAGGAAGGATCATTGGTAGCTCCGTAAAGACCTAAATCCCGTAATTTCGAAAGAAAGATCATGTTGATGTTTTGATGATGTTGATGTTTTGATGATAATGATGTTTTGATGATGATGATGTACTGATCGAAAGATCAGAGTATGATGATGATTACGATGTACTGATCGAAAGATCAGAGTGTGATGATGATGATGTACTGATCGAAAGATCAGAGTATGATAATGATGATGTACTGATAAGAGTATGACGATGATGATGTAGTGATCGAAAGATCAGAGTATGATGATGATAACGTACTGATCAAATGATCAGTATGTGATGATAATGACGTACTGATTAAAAGATCAGAATATCATGATGATGATGTTGTTTGAGAATTGAAGTATGATTATGGTGCTGATCACGATGTTACCGATCAGGTTGCTGATCGAAAGAACAAAATGATGAAGAAGTTGTTGCTGATCGAAAAATCAAAGTATTGAAGATGTTGCTGATCGAAATGTTGAAGATGTTGTTGCTGATCGAAAGATCAAAGTGCTGAAGATGTTGTTGATAGAAATGTTTAAGATGTTGTTGCTGATCGAAAGATCAAAGTGCTGAAGATGTTGCTGATCAAAATGTTGAAGATATTGTTGCTGATCGAAAGGTCAAAACAATGAATATGTTGCTGATCAAAAGGTCAAAGTGTTGAAGATGTTGCTGATCAAAAGGTCAAAAGATGTTGATGCTAATCAAAGAGTTGCAGTTGTTGAAAATTGAAGACGAAGACTATATGATGTTGAAAAGCTTCCAATGATTTATAGATGTGTTACCCTAATGATGTTCATGATGTCCTCTCCTACTATTGTTGTTGTTGTTGTAGAATACCCTTCTCGTTAAGGGGGAGTGTTGAAATATTGTAACTTTGAAGAATATTCTATATGTATCTTTTGTGGTCCCCGATGGTCCTACCGGGAAAACCACTTGTATTGTCTTTGTACCCTGATGCTTCTAATCAGAAGAACTAATAAGAGTCATGAGGTAGTTCCCTCTAACTGTAAAGGTGGGTCATTAGCACCCCAGTGTGGTCACTTGAGCCTACATGTGTAACTCGAGCGTACATGTCGGATGAGTTAATTAAAGTGAAGGGATGAATATAAATAGAGGTGTGGTGCTCCTCATTTGCAACACACATTCTCACTTGTGTAGCACATTAGTGGAAAAGAGAAGTAGCTGGAGAAGGAGGAGGATCAGGCTTTGATCTCCTTGCTAGTTTTATCTTTTATCTTTTTGGGCATCTATATTGAGGAATCTTTTGCTGGGTTTTTCCCTTTAGGGTTTTCCCAGGATAAATCTTTATGTTCCTTTTGTATTGTTGTGCTTGTCTATCTTTTAGTGATCCTGTTTATATTCTTTTGTTATGAAAATGAAATGAAGTACCGATGTCTTAGCTAAGCATATGAAAAGTTAACATCCCCTGCGGGCTTCCTCCAGTCATATTTCTCAGTAATGCTTCATTTATGGCTTGTTGTTCCTTTCTTTCATTCATAATATTTTCTCTAAAACTGTGCAATTTTGTTTAAAGACTGTGTATGTTCTTCAAAATATCAGAATTCAGTTCCACTATCATTTCTGCTTCTTAGGTGGGGGTGTTCATCTTTCCTTGTTGGTTGTCGTCTTCTTCAATGTTCATAATTTGAATTGTTCTGTAAAATTTTTTTGTAAATTGCAAATTTTAAATAACAGGAAAATTTTCTGTTAGTTAACCATATTTACAAACATACTTTATTTTCTTTGCAGTGAATATTTGGTACGCCCATTTTTCTCTTAGTGTTGAAACTAGGTTTTGATACCACTTGTAATGTCCCCAAAAATTGAAAATAAAAATAAATCTATTAGGCTAGTAAAAATTACCTATGCTGGACATTATTCAACTTGCGGAATATAATTTACACTAAGTGTACCATTGTTTCATCGCAATATGTTCTTACGTTTTACCTTCTTAATTTCAGTTATGATTATTACTGTGTTGTACATTATGGTGTCGTAATGCTGATTACTAAGCTATTCTTATATTTATACATAGTTGTGTATGTGTAGTTACTTTGATTATGTACTTCTTTAATTTCAGCATGTGCTTACTTATTATTTACATGGTTCTAACTTAACTTTGTTCTTGGAACCAAAGTGGGTGGAGTGGCGGGACTAGTTCTTCCATGTAACTTCCTGAGAGGTAAAGTATCTACTTGTCTAGTGGGCTTACTTAGTTCCGTTTGAACTAAGGAACTCATTCCTCTTTATGTGCAGTTTATACTTTGTGACAACAACTTGTTACTGAGTACTTCAACGTTTTATTATTAATATACCTACTAGTTTTTATTACCGTGTCTTATAGACTTAGGTTAGTGGAAAGGTAATTACCACGTTTAATATTTATAGCGTGATTATTATTGACTATTCATATCCTAGCATTTGTATTACATGTTTATTTTATTAAAAGTATTAACATATATTTTTATTATTCTTGGCAGGTTTATAAAGTTTGGCTAAAGACCCATTCTTGACTCTATAAATAAAAACATTACCATGGCATCTTTCATATGCCATGGTCCTTGGCTTAGAGCCTAAGGAAAATGATAAGAGATGGTTTAAGGCTTAGAGCCTAAAGTATGCGATGCACATATTACTTATACCTTGTATTGACTTAGCAGTGGTGAAATTATAACATGGTTCATGGGGTTTAATAACTTTGCAAGGAATGGAGGAAATTGATATTGAATCGATTACAAACTATAGAGAAGTGGGTTTTATAGTTGATAATGGGAAATAGTTTGGCACCATTAATGCACGTTGGAGAATGTGGCAGCCCAACATAGGGTTTGGCTCCATGATGAGCTTGGTCATTTCATTCTATTAGTTGTTTTCTCTTGGGTCTACACAATGTGTGAAGGCGACTTCCATGATAACGAAGGTATGGTGTTGTTTGGTTTCACAACATTGTTGTTTGTTTGTTGCTTACTATGGATATCATACTTCTCATCCATCGAGTCATTTTGTGGTTGTAGGGGACAGGGATGATGAGAAGATGTATGGTTCATAGTGTGACTACGAGCCATGGGATGGCATTACCATTACGGTAAGCATGCTAACAAGTCATTATTCGCCACCTCTTGGCTTTAATACTCGGTTTTAACTTGTCGTGGTTGGGGTTTAAGTTATGGGAAATTCATTGGCCTTTGAGTCTGAGTTTAAAAGGACTTGGGTTTTTGTAATTATTATGATGTTTAGCCATGAAGAGAAACTTGGTGCCTTGGTAGGTTCTGTGTATAATTTTGTTTACTATTTGAAGATGTAAAATGACCATGGCAACACCATTTCTTGCAATGGTGCAAGGCCATAAGCAGTTGACGGTGTAAATTATGTTAATGTAATAAAACAATGGGTTGTGAATACATGTTGTGTTTATGATTGAAACGGTTATTAAAACTGTAATGTGTATATTTTTCATTTGTTATAAGCATTGGGTTTATTATAATAATGAGTTTTAATCTTGGGTTATTATTTATATGGCATTTTCCTTCGTAGATTGTAATGGTTACAATGAGGACCTTCCTATGAACGAGATGGCTTTGGGGCCACACCTTACATGGCGCTGGTACTCTCCATCATGGCTGCGATAGTGTAGAGTATTTAGATTTTATAGTTAGTGTTAATAATGTGTAATGTGGAAAGGTAAATAGACCATGGGTGTAAATATTGCATTGACAGAGTTCCTATAGATTTCATTGTTGGTAGGGTTTAGACATTTAAGCGTTTATTTTAGTCAACTGTTTGTTTATTTATAGCGGTCGTGGCCATGGAATACAACATATTTGATATTGAGGGTCCTACGACCTCTGTGTAATTAATTGGTTATTAAATATGACCTACATGTGAACATAGCACATTGTGGTCTTGCAACAAAATCTGCAAGATTCGATCCTAGTCGTTATATTGAAAATTAGTTTATTATTTGTATTGATTTTGATTTGGGAAAACTGAGTGTCCATAGGATTTGATCCTACGACCTCGTTGCACTTACATGGTTATTTTTTTAGTTACTGTAATGTTACTTTGGTTATTGTTTATATGATTGATGTGAGTATTATTAGATGGGACTAGGTCATAGACCAATGAATGGTCTCCATACTTCTTTTTATTTGATAAAGATAATGTTTATTTTAATGGAAATGATTGGTATTTATCATACATTTATTTATGCAGACCTTGAAAGGTCTTCGTTGGTTTTTATATTAGATTTAGTATGGGATATTTATAATTTGTGCTTAGATGTAAATATTATGTTGGTATATTAGATTTATAATTCTATTCCATAAGCGTAAGTAGATATATATATATATATATTCCAATAGTATATTGGTTATATACTAATAGTATACACTTCAGTTTATTTTTATTCTAATTAGATGATGCTAAAAGTAATTCTAAGTGTTAGATGAAGGTTTAGATATGAACTAGTACTTATTTAAACATGGCTCTGCTGACAAATGAAATATTTTAATAGAGTAAATAAGCAAAGAACAACTATGAAATAGATTTAAAATAAAACCTAGTTTGTAGGAAACACATTTTAAGTAGTAAAGATAATACATAAGTAAAACTAAGGTGCAACACCCTGGATAAATATTTTTACATGTATTAAGTTTACAGAAGTGAATAAGATGAACAGACCCTGGATAAATCCAGCATAGGAAATAAATTACAGCCTAGGGTTATTATTTAAAATGTAAACCCTAGAATATTTTAAAAGAAGACAAACACATAGGGTTAGAAAATATAATGTAAACATTTACCTAATTTATCCAGCATTTATTCTAGTAAATGAAATAGGTAGTCTAGGATCTGATACCTGTAAATTGAAGCTCCTTTAATGACTGAAACCTACACACTCAAATAACTAGCATTAACAATTCATAAGCAGACTTTGACCTCTGTATTAGATGACCGAATCACTTTGGAACTACCACGTTCCACCCAACCATGACCTAGAACCATTCCTTGTTTCAATCCGGATCCCCTTGAGTTGGTTTCAACATGCAATTAGCTTAGAGCTCCTAAGGTAAGGTTTTCTAGCTGGTATATCAGGTGTGGATCAGTTCTCCTTTTTTTTTCTTCATGGAAATGTTCTCCAAGAATTCACTTGTGTTGTAAAGGAAAGTGTCCTATGGCTAGGGTTTAAGAGGCCATCAACATACTGGGGTTGAAAGAGAAATGCACAATGTTCAGCAAGCATATATAAGCAAGATCAGAGATGAGAAAGGTCCACACCTGACTAACTGAAGGCTGGTCCAAGATTTCTCTTCAATCCTCTTCTTTCTCCTCTCGCTCTAAGAGATGTGCAAAACAAATTATACCTTCCTCAAACCATTATGACCACATATAAAACAATGGTAATCAAATAAACATGAACTAATGATCTGAATAACATCATCATATGATCATAAATAGAGATTCAATCACACATTGAACAATGATTTGGGAAGAAGAAGGACATCACATCTTTATTAATCTTGAAAATAAGTACAAGTATACCTCCTCTTAAAGTTTGGCACCTCACGAAACCTTGATCTGGTTCTGCTGCTTCTCTTCTCCAAAGAACTCAGCCTCCAAGCTTTGCAACACAAGGGGATGACCACCAGGGAAAAGGTGTGGGAAAAGAGAGTCTCGATTCCTCCAGCATAACAATGCAGAAATTCAAGTCCCCTCTCATGGACCTCCCTACCTATATTTATATGGTTAAGGAAGAGTTAGGGGTGAAGACAAAGTGGTTACAACTGAAGAAGTCAGTTGCATAACTACCCAAACTAACCGAAATTCAAAAGGCGTGTTTTTTTATATTTTTAAAAGGCATTCGCGGGTTGCATAGCTGGACAGTCGCGAATACAAAAATTATTCGTGGGTTTCCAGTCCAGAAAGTCGTGAATATGAGCAACTTTTTGTATTCGCAGGTTTCTAGTATAGCAACTCGCAAGTCATTCGCGAGTTTGCCTTAAGGAAAGTCGCAAATGCACAAAAATGCATTTTTAGGATATTTTTGGGCATTTTCAGACTTTGGTATCTTCTGGAAAGTTTTAGCTAACTGAAGTACCTTTCCAACACTATAGAGATGAGGTCAAACAGAGTTACAAAACTCAAGATATGGGTCCTCCAAGATAGTCATTTTTTTAGTGACTTTCATGAAGTGTCGTCATGGAAATGTCGACATGCGACGAAATCATGGGAAAGTGGTCACAGGTAGAGATGTGTCATTTTGAGCTATAATAGATGTCCCCCAATGTGTGAGGTTAGAGGGGAAGATGATATCCAAAATACATTATAAAGGAAACAGCTGAACATGGAGAGAGCAGATAATCCAAGATCAAAAGGCTCGAATGAAGGTACTTGAAAGAGAGATAAATGTCAGAAAAAATGATCTCTGGGACATACAAGTCCATATACAAAACATCGCCATAAAGATACAGGCGGATCCAACATATGTATAACTGATGAAACTATCATGGTTGCTCAATATGCAAAAAGGTGCCATATCAAATCTAAAGGAGCCATGGCCACAAATGAACAAGGTGGATCCATGCTCAACAATCGATCATAGCCACAAAAATACAAGGTGGATCTATGTCTCAGCAAAATGTCATATAAAGTGTAACAAGGTCTTGTGCAACTTGGGCAATAGCAAAAGATGGCGATGCTACTGTCAGCCCAAGGTCTTCAATCCAAACTGCCCAAAAAAGGTACGAATCCTAACCATGTGAATAAAGGAGTTGAAGTCAAACATGGAGGAAACTGTTTGATTACCGGTTAATAATGAAAACCGTTAACAAACACGAGGGAAACCAACATTAATGAAAATGATCCCCAAGGTACCTAGTACATTCTAACAAGTGTGATTACAAGGACTTGAAGTCAAACACTTGAAGAATCCATCGAGTAGGAGACATTAAGGTATTCCTACTACCCAGTAGCGAGGGAAATTGCCATTGATGAAAACAATCCCCAAGGTACTGTCATAAAACTCTAAATCTCATTCCCAGAGAAAGATGTGTTGCAGTCGATAGGAAGAGATCTGTTGGAAGGAAGGCATTAAGGCATCCTTCATCATCCAACATGAGGTAAGTCAAAGACTAATTGGATCTGGAATTGGTACCGAATTTCATGACAAGGAACGCTGAAGACATGCTGTAATGAACTGATACCAGGGAATGGCCGATAAAAAAGGTCAAGGCAACTGTAGAATGGCTGACAAAGGTTTAATCCTTGAACAGTGAGAACAACACAAAAGTGACTTAGGCAGCTTTTGACACAAAAAGGACCAACGAAACACATTTGCAATGTAGGAGACATTGACAGATTCCCCATATAATTGGAAAAGAGACCAACTGGAGGAGCAAGAAGACTCTGAATCAGGATAAGGTCAAAATACTAGGACCCAACTATTTGATAGACTCAAAATTGGTTCTTTGTTGAAGGAAACAAGACTTGCTGCCATGATGTAAAAAACATGTGAATGAACTTCCCTTCCCCTCTTTCTTGTAAAGGTTTAATGAGTCCAAGAAAGCAAACTCGGGACCATATTCATTTTTGGCAAGCTCGAAGAAAAGAAAGAAGAATGCTTGATAAAGCACTGATTCGTGGATTTTACGAGCCCGAACTAGTACATGCTCGACAGTGTTTTCATAGTTTAGAGAGTCTAAAAACTCCAAAGAATACTCCAGGGGGGTCCTTTTTTGTACAATTTAGTCTCCTGAGGCCGAAAAAGTATAAAACAAACCAAAGAAGAATTCTCTTAACTTCCGAAGAAGAAAAGGAACACCTTTTTCATACTTAGTCAGGAAGGTCCGAAAAAGGTTAAATTACCACCTACCCAACACTCCTTCAAAAGCAGCATATAGCCTGAGTTTTACGAGAGTGAAGGAAGGCAAGATCACTCGGAAAGATCCATTTGATTACGAGAAATGGGGCTTAAAACAATAAACTCGATGCTTTGTTCTTTAGTGTTTAACGAGCATGACAAAGACATAAAGTACACTCGGAATCCTTTTCATGTTTTGGTCTAGAGCACGAAAAAGAGAAAATGAAGCTCATACTGGGGGTTCCTTTTCCGTAAGTTTAGTCCCTCAGGTCTAGTAAAGAGATAAATCTATGCCTGAGAACAC